>SJYC01078520.1:0-53408 GCA_006408675.1 Madoqua kirkii
CTCCTCTCGCTGCTACGATGACAACAGCCTGTGAAAGATGCAAAGTCAAAATCATCGTCATTTTAAGAGTGAATTGTGTTCTTGTCTTCAACCCTTGGTAACGACATCAATTCTAAGAGAACTGTGAAAATTACACTTGATGATAACATTAAGGAACAATGTATGCTTTATAGGATTAGTATAGTTTTGAGAAATGGGATTACAAGTGAGCCTGATGAAAAATAGATTGCCAGGGGAGGTAGCTGTAATATTTTAAACCCATGGCCATGATTTTGTATAAATATTGTATGAGGCCACTGATCATGTTGGAGTCAAAAAAACTAATCTCTCTTAATTAATCTGACAATTCACATCCTTAAGAGCAGAGTTTCTGCAATATTTTAAGATTCACACCTTTTGTATATTCATCTGGTTTTTCTAGACTACCAGATACTGACAACTAAATTAGAGAGGTAAAATCATTTTTATCAGTTTCAATTTTTTGACATGATAATTTCAGTTATATAAATCACAATTACAGCAATATTATTTTTTGTTTCATATTTATAACAATTTGGGGGCTTTCCTGGTAGCTCAGCTATCAGCCTGTAATGCAGGAGACCCTGGTTCGAGTCCATGGTTGAGAAGATCCCCTGGTGAAGGGAACAGCTACCCACTCCAGTATTCTGGCCTGGAGAATTCCATGGACTGTATAGTCGAAGTCCATGGGGTCATAAAAAGTTGGACAGACAGAATGACTTTCACTTTAGAACAATTTTAGTTTTTCAAACCCTGATCTTATGGCTATATATGTCTTGCCTTATGGTCTATCAAGTTAATTTTTATCATGTTAATTTTTCCTTTGCCACACTTTCAAGTGGAAGTTTACTTAGAAACAAGTGGTCTAAACATATGTTTAGATACTCTCTGCTGAAAAACTTTTTCAGTATTCTTTTTTGCCATGAATAGCCTCAAATTCATGAATCAGAGTTTGTTTATAATCAATTACATTGCAATGGGTCAGAGTTAAATTAGGGAAGTTATTATATATCATGAATGCCTAGAGAAAAGCATACTTCAATAAAACAAAAACATTGTCCATGGATAAAATGAAAGAATAAATGAAAACCTTAACTTTCTACATCCATGGAAATAGTAATCTAAATAATGAAAAATATGTGATCACTTTAATTCAGTTCCAAGTCTTTCTCATCTTTGTTTTGTGTGACTAGTAGATATTCTGGAATCCAACATCCAATCCAAATTGTGCTTTTTCAAAGAACTAATTATATCTGATTGTACACCACAAGGACACAGAAACAATGTAACATGTAGGAAACCTGGAGTCCATAAATCATAGTGAATAGAGAGCAACAAAAATTATAATATGAACTACTCTCATAATACGTTAAGAGCTATAGTAAAAGATGTCTGCCACTTACTTGAGCTTTATTTCATGTTCATACTTAGCTATCATTTGGATCTGTTAGTATTTTTTGTTCTTTTGTTTGACGCAGTGGATAAAAGGGGCCTCATCTAAGGGTGTGACCAGACACAGCAATTGGCCCACAATGCTGCAGCTGCCTGAGTCAGTGATCTCATTTGGGGCATGCCAGAGCCTGGCCGGGAATTTTCGGAGAATTAGATGACCCTGGGGAACTTTGAAAAGCTGCCACATGTTCTTAGAGATCTAGAAGGTTGCATGCATAAGGAAGTCTGTGTCTGCCAAGCAAAGACGCTGGAAAAGAAGATTCCCCCACTGAAACCCTGATGGTGAAGAAAGAGAAAGTTAACACTGTCTTGTAATCATTTCAAAGTGTGAAGGCATGCCTTCCTACATAGATTATTTAGGATCTAATCCTGAGGGTTGTATAAACCAGACTTAAAAATAAAACAATTTTTAAAATCCAGCTATAAACTCAATTTTTAAAAAATCCAGCTATAAACTCAAACTTCTGTTACTATAGAGTTACAGAATTAACTTTAAAAAAAATACAACATACACACACACAGAAGTTTCAGTAAAAAAAAAAAAAAATTAAACAAAAAACACCTACTAACAAAAACAAACCCAAGGGGAAAGATCTGAAACCAGAGTTTCTCCAATATATTGTCAAAAAAGTAAGGTTTTAACAACAAAATATAAGACATGCAAAGAAATAGGAAAATATACCACATACACAGAGGGTGAAAAAGCAGTCAACAGAAAATATGTATGAGGGGGCCCAGATGTTGAACGTAACAGAAAAACTTTAAACTATTACAAATGTTTTCAGAAATAAAGAAAACTGTCTAAAAAGTTATAATAATGTAGTATTATAACATCTCATCCAATAGAGAATATCAAGAGATATAAATTATAAATGGAATCAAGTAAAAGTTCTGGAGTTAAAAAGTACGACGACTTAAATGAAAATTAGAGAGGTTCAAGAGCACATTTGCACTTGCAGAAGGGCTGGAAGGTGAGTCAGTGGAGATCATCTAGTCTCAGAATCAAAAGTCAAAAAGAATGAAGAAAGTTGCACAGTGATACACAGACCTGTAAGAGTTCCTGTTCAGAAACGCAGTGATGGGGGGCTGTCTCATCTTTCATATTCACCTGTTTCCAATGTTTTGCTATTAAAGAAAAAAACAAAAACACTTGAACAAATACCTTCTGGTCCCCTTGGCACCGCGAGATCCTGGTTTACGGCTGACAAAATGCTTCGCTACCCATTGGCTCCTGTGTAAGGTCTGATCTCTTCTGTGATTGGTTCTCGTGATCACGTGGCAGCTGACGTGTCGTTTTGAAAGCTCCTCTCCTCTAGGGTTTTCCAGCGGCCGTTGGCTCCTGAGCTCGTGTCTTCGTTTTCACTGTCTGTGACCTTAAAATTGCCAGTCAGGGAGGCTCCCTGCTCAGCGTGTGGTTGATGAGGAAGCGGTCTGCCCTGTTCAGGCCAGAGATAAAATGTCAGCCTTTCCTTGTTTTCTTACCTCGAGCTACATCTCCTGTCAATTACTTGCTTTCTTCTTTCTGCAACAGTGGTATTTCTTTTGGAGAACAAATATAACTGAGCACTTTTTATTTGTTTCTTTGGCAAGTCGGAGTAAAGGAAGAGAGGAATGGTTGGGAGTAAGAAGTAGGTTTCAGAGTTGAAACCTGGACATTTATCAGAATTCTCTTCTGGCTCTCGTGGGCCATGCTGACAACAGGGGAGGCTGTGCTGGTGTGAGGTAGGCGTGTACAGGAAATTTCTGTGTCATCCTCTTAATTTGCTGTGAACCTGAATCTTCTCTTAAAAAATAAAATCTTTCAAAACAAATGATAGATAACAGCCCCCATTCGTTAAGAACTTTCCATGTCCCATGCACTGTGCACTTTAATCTTTTCAACTGAATGAAGGAGGGACTCAGGGCTCCCATTTTGTAGTTGAGAAAATGAGGCTCTGAGGTTGGCATTTTGCAGCAAAAACAACAACAACAAAATAAATAGAATTACTCTGCAGCAGCTTTTTGTGCATTAGACTTATGGAATTCAATAGTGGTGAAATGCAGATAAAAAAAACAGAGCAGGGAGTAAGAGTGAGTGCTGGTGTCCTGCTACAGGGGTTCCCGCCCACACTCCACCATTTACACATGGTGTGATCCTGGGCCAGTCACTTAACTTCTCTGGGCTGGCCTCTTTACCATTCACATAATAACCAAACCACCTGGAGTAAAGCTGTGAAGACTAAATTAGATAAGCACTAATTGTCCAGCTGTCAGAACACTTTGATCAATATTTAAGTTGCAAATATATCTTCCAAGTCACAGCATGTGTACCTGTGTACCAGCCACTAACAATGTTAAAAACAAAAAAAAATGTGGTTTTTGTATGATTATTTTGTTAGATCATCTCTCCTTTTTTCCTGTTCAACTCTCTCATGCGCCCCCTTGAGGCCCAGGCTCACACTGCAAGAGAAAGCGCTGGGGTTGACTTTGAGACTCTCTGCTTGTCGCTCCTCTGAATCTGTGTCCTCTTTTCTAAGAAACTGTTGGTTTTAAGAAAGTGAGAAAAACCATAGGGAGTTGGGCGCAGTTACAGCAATATTTGATCTCTGAACATCTTATAGAAAATTTGAACTAAAGAGCTAATATCCAAGGGTAAGAAAATCTGTATTGTGCCCCAAACAAAGCCACCAAGAAGGGCTGTGCAGTGCTGAGAGTAAATGTTTGAGCTTCAGCAAGAGCCTGAAGTTGCAGCTTAATAATTTCCTAAATATTAAATATTGGATGGATTATTTAACTTCTAATTTTATCAGTTTTTTTTCATCTGTGTAATCAGGATAATGATGTGGCTATTGTTAAAAAAAAATAAAGAATAACCAAGAATTCTGGCAACATGAGACTTATATGAGACATATCCCCTTTCTGTTAACCATAAATACTTATTTAGGCTTTAAAATCTCAGCCATAATCCCAAACTCACCTTGTCCATACACTCTCAGTCTCTTCCAAGCATAACTACCTCACCTTCCTGTAAACCACAGAACTTCTAGTCAGTAAACTCCATTTGGAGTTACATGAGCTTTGTCACTCATCACCTGCATGAGCTTGGCCAAGCAATTTCACTTCACTAAGCTGCAGTTTTATTTCCTTTCTTGTGCAGAATGAGACTGAGGGGTCAAGGGAAAAAGGCAGGCCAGACAGCCAGCCCATGCCTGCCCAGAGTTCCAGAAAGCGTTCATCACCCAAGAGCACTGAAGCTCAACTGATTCTCCAGATGGCGTGTCTCTTACATAACTCTTGCAATGTTATTATATTTTTCAGGTGGCTCAGTATTCCAACTGCAGTGGAACTTCTTCAGGAGAGGGTTCTGATTTTTCACTGCTAAGTCACCTCAGTCGTGTCCAACTCTGTGCAACCCCATAGATGGCAGCCCACCAGCCTCCCCTGTCCCTGGGATTCTTCAGGTAAGAACACTGGAGTGGGTTGCCATTGCCTTCTCCAGTGTATGAAAAGGTGAAAGTGAAGTCACTCAGTCGTGTCCGACTCAGCGACCCCGTGGACTGCAGCCTACCAAGCCCCTCCGTCCATAGGATTTTCCAGGCAAGAGTATTGGAGTGGGGTGCCATTGCCTTCTCCGATTTTTCACTATCCACAAATAAATTAGTCCTTCCAATCTTGTATAATAAAGAGAAAAGGCGGAGGACAGTTTCTGTGCATAGATTCCTAGATAGGAGTGGTAGACACCTGACTGTAAACACTCTGCAAAACAGTCATAATTTCAAGCCAGTTGATGTTAAACTGGGAGCTTTAACTTTTCCATGGTGAGAGTATTATTCCATAAAAATAGGCAAAAGCTACAAATCACCTCTCCTCACCCCTTCCCATGTTATCAAACACTTTCTGTATGAGTCAGGGTTCTGGAGAGAAACAGAGCCAGGAGGAAATACACACATAGATATGCTGTTGCTGTTGTTTACTGACTAAACAAGTCACTCAGTTGTGTCTCGCTCTTTGCTACCCCATGGACTGCAGCCTCCTACGCTCCTCTGGGTTTCCCAGGCAAGAATACTGGAGTGGGTTGTCATTTCCTTCTCCAGGCGATCTTCCGACCCAGTGATTGGACCCGTGTCTCCTGCATTGAAATGCGAATTCTTTACCACTACCACTGGGGAGGTCCATATGTAGATATAGATGATGTAAATGGATGGAAGTAGACATAGATGATAGTAGGTAGATATAAAGAGATATGTTACAAAAATTGGCTTGTATGATTATGAAAGCAAAGAACCCCACAATCTGCCATGTGCAAGGCAGAGGCTCAGGAAAACAAATGGGGTTCAGTCCAGTTCAATTCAGTTGCTCAGTTGTGTCCGACTCCTTGCGACCCCATGAATCGCAGCACACCAGGCCTCCCTGTCCATCACCAACTCCCGGAGTTCACTCAGACTCACGCCCATCGAGTCTGTGATGCCATCCAGCCATCTCATCCCTGATCGTCCCCTTCTCCTCCTGCCCCCAATCCCTCTCAGCATCAGAGTCTTTTCCAGTGAATCAACTCTTCGCATGAGTTGGCCAAAGTACTGGAGTTTCAGCTTTAGCATCATTCCTTCCAAAGAAATCCCAGGGTTGATCTCCTTCAGAATGGACTGGTTGGATATTCTTGCAGTCCAAGGGACTCTCAAGAGTCTTCTCCAACACCACAGTTCAAAAAGCATCAATTCCTCGGCACTCAGTTTCCTTTACAGTCCAACTCTCACATCCATACATAACTACTGGAAAAACCATAGCCTTTACTAGTCATACCTTTGCTGACAAAGTAATGTCTCTGCTTTTTAATATGCTGTCTAAGTTGGTTATAACTTTCCTTCCAAGGAGTAAATGTCTTTTAATTTCATTGCTGCAATCACCATCTGCAGTGATTTTGGAGCCCAACTTGCAGTCCAAGGGACTCTCAAGAGTCTTCTCCAACACCACAGTTCAAAAAGCATCAATTCCTCGGCACTCAGTTTCCTTTACAGTCCAACTCTCACATCCATACATAACTACTGGAAAAACCATAGCCTTTACTAGTCATACCTTTGCTGACAAAGTAATGTCTCTGCTTTTTAATATGCTGTCTAAGTTGGTTATAACTTTCCTTCCAAGGAGTAAATGTCTTTTAATTTCATTGCTGCAATCACCATCTGCAGTGATTTTGGAGCCCAGAAAAAAAGTCAGCTACTGTTTCCCCATCTATTTGCCATGAAGTGATGGGACAGGATGCCATGATCTTACTTTTCTGAATGTTGAGCTTTTTTTTGGTATATCAGTATAAGTCTGAAGCCCCTGAGAACTAGGGCGATGCTGAGGGCAGGAGTGCATCCCAGCTCAAGAAGGAGCAAACTCACACTTCCTCCTGTTTTTGTTCTATTCAGACCTCCAGAAACAAATTGAAAAACACACCTAAAAATAATCTTTTCCCAGCTACATCCAGTTAAGTTGACATAAAATTAATGATTGCACTTCTCAGAGTATTGCATAAAAATGCAGTGACCAAAAAACTGACACTTACATTGCAACAAAGCAGAAAACAGAAATTTATCTTTAAAATATCATTCTCGTATTTAAAATGAATATATACACATATATGTGTATGTATACTGTCACCAAATAATTGCATCTTAAATGAACTGATGGTAGAAGTGAAGAAAAGACATATGGTAAATAATAGTTGTACACAAAATTGAATTTTGAATTCTGAGAAATCTCAATTGTTTTTAACCTATTGCTCATTCAATTTTCTCATCAAATACTCCTTTGAGTGGCTTAACATTGAAGAGGAAGTAAATGCATTTCAAATGGTTAATGTGACACCCTTTTCCATAGGTTCACACTAAATATATTATTCTTATTGTTGGGCTACAGTAAAGGAAAGTAATTCTGAGCAGTTCTTTCATGTGTTTTGCCTTTTATCATGAATCACAAAGACAAATGCTCCTGAAGTGTTCAAGCTTCTCTAGCAGATATTGTTGACTAAATAAAAAGCAAAACAAAACCATTCCCTCTATTTTCAGAGTCTGTGACTGTGAGACATTCCCTCAAGCCTCCTCTTTGCTGGGGCCCCTTTGGCAGTCTAGGTCACTCCCCACACCACCCAGCATAGCACTTCAAATGTTCTTCAAAATACGCTTTCTTTCTGATTGTGTTGATGCTTCATTGAGACATTGTGCTTGAATGTTTCACAATATGATCAAAAGAGGTATCATCAATAGAAAGGACAGCTGGCCTCTCTTGTCTTGCCCGAGGTACCAGCCCAGCAGAACAATGTGCCCACCACGCAGGGAATGGGGAGGGGGTTGCCATCTCTCATGGATCCAGCATCTTCTGCCTTCAACAGTGACAAACGTTCTGCTCTAGGACACCAGGGAGCACTCAGTGCTTCCAACAGGGCTGGTAGTCAGAGCAAAATGCTCTGCAGGCAGCCCCTACATTTTAAATGTATTCCAACTGTCCCGGTCGCGGGACAGTTTGCATGTAACTTGACACCTGAGACATACAACTATTTTATTATTGTGGATAGTAAGGACTTATAGAAAAAACTTCAAATTAATACCAATCAGAAACCACAACAGTCTCCCACACCTGGTCCCATGTGGAAAACTTTGATGTTAGTCTTGATTGTTCTTTGGTGTCATTGTTTTCTTTAGGCATCTTTGCAGAGGTATTCATCGGGCTATCTCAAGTCTTGATTAAAATAAGCTAAATGGTTAAGAAAATCTTCTTTTGACTGGAATTTAGGGATAATCAAGCCAATGGGATGAACCTGGAGAGGCAGCAGTTGAAGATTTTCAAACTGCTGGTGCAACAATGCTTGTCTTTTTCAACAAGATTGCTGAATCATGACAATTTAACATACCATGATGACACAGAATGGTGTTGAACTATGAGCTGTTTGCATATTTTGGAGGTTAATTCCCACAAATAATAAATGCTGGAGAGGGTGTGGAGAAAAAGTAACTCTTTTACTCTCTTGGTAGAAATGTAAATTGGTACAACCACTAGCGAGAACAGTAAAGAGGGTCCTTTAAAAATGGGATGATCCAGAGAGATGATATGGGGTGGGAGGTGGGAGGAGGGTTTCAGGATTGGGAGCTCGTGTACACCCGTGGCTGATTCATGTCAATGTATGGCAAAACCAATACAGTATTGTAAAGTAGAATAAAGTAAAAATAAAATTTAAAAAATTAAAAAAAATAAAGAACAGATATTTGAAAAGTAAAATAAAAAGAAAATAAAAACCAAAACCAGATCTACTCTAAGACCCAGCAATCCCACTCCTGGGCATATATCTGGAGAAAACCATAATTCACAAAGATACGTGTACCTCAATGTTCATTATAGGGCTATTTACAATAGCCGAGACATAGAAGCAACCTAAATGTCCATGGACAATTGAATGGATAAAGAAGATGTGGTATATATCTATATATAGATGTAGATATATAATATCTCGTTTGTATATGTATATATGAGATATTATTCAGCCATTAAAAAGAATGAAGTAATGCCATTTGTAGTGACATGGATGGGCCTGGAGATTATCATACTAAACTGAAGTAAGCCAGGCAGAAAAAGATAAATATCATGGTATCACCTGTACATGGAATCTTTAAAAAAAAAGACACAAATGAACTTATTTCCAAGACAGAAAGATAGTCACAGACATAGAAAACAAACTTACAGTTACCAAAGAGGAAAAGGAGTGGGAGGAGGAATAAATTAGAAAGTTAGGATTAACACTCATACACATGACTATATATAAAATAGATAATCCAACAACACACTATTATAAATGAGATAATAGGTAATCCAACAACACATTACTATATATAGAATAGACAACCCAACAGAGACCTACTGTATAGCACAAGGAACCTTACTCAGTATTTTTAAATAATCTACAATGGAAAATAATCTGAATATACATTTACATATGTGTGTATATGTATAACGGAAGCACTTTGTTGTATGCCCAAGATGAACTGATATTGTAAATGAGCTGTGCTTTAATAAAAAAAGATAGAATCAAACAGAATGTGTGATTTACAATATTTTCTCTAAGAGAATCAAGATCTATCTTTCAGAAACATTGTGCATCAAATCACACCCACTGAGAAACGTGGGAGCATCACAGGTGAGAGGGCAGGTGTTCCTCAATCCTCTCTTCCTGCTTGTCTGTCCTCCACTAGCCACCTCCACACACTGTCACCTGTGGAGAATAACATGGCTGTTCCTTTCCCATACGGCACGTGGTGGTGGTAACTGGGCTTACATGACATTTTCATCCCAATTTCCTAGGATGGGGTGAAGGGACAGGGCAGACAATATACAGCCCCACTGCCCAGCTTGCTGTTCCACCCTCAGCTTGCTGGGATCCAGACTGAAGACCTCCTTCCTTGTACAGGGGCAGCTGAGAGATGGAGAAGGTGACCGTACATGGCCTCGGGCCTTTACTGAACACAGTGAGATCTCTTCTAAACCCCAAACTTCAATCCCATTTCTCCCCATGTAACTAAACTTACAGAAGAGAAAAAAAGTCTCTCAGTACAGATAAATCTGACAGAAAGGAGTTGCTAACTTAAACCCACACTGAGGCACCCATGATTTACCTGTAATCCCCTTTTAGTGAACACCCGGGGTGAGAAGAAAATTAGCATGAAAAAAGGGGTCATGGGTGGGGGCAAGACTGCCATTGAGGAAGGGGACTTCTACTACAAGTCAGTCATTTCCAGATCACTTCAAGTAGGAGCAATTTCTCTTTCCTTCACCTAAAATTATGTAGCAATAAGCATAGATTAAAGAAATCTTACTGAGGCAGAAGCAACAAGATTTGGTAAATATATCAGTTCAGTTCAGTTCAGTCACTCAGTCATGTCTGACTCTTTGCAACCCCTGGACTGCAGCATACCAGGCCTCCCTATCCATCACCAGCTCCTGGAATTTACCACTTAGGTATATTGGGAGACCCTAGGGAGTAGTTTTTGCTTTGTGGCAATATGGGTTTAGGATTTTCAGACCTTCAGTTTTTTAAGAGAAGCCTGAAATTAAGATTTTGTGTCATTTCAGTTCGGTTCAGTCTCTCAGTCGTGTCCGACTCTTTGCTCCCCATGGACTACAGCACACCAGGCTTCCCTGTCCATCACCAACTCCCGGAGCTTGCTCGAATTCATGTCCATCGAATAGGTGATGCCATCCAACCATCTAATTCTCTGTCATCCCATTCTCTTGCTTTCAGTCTTTCCCAGCATCAGGGTCTTTTCAAATGAGTCAGTTCTTCATGTCAGGTGGCCAATGTATTGCAGTTTCAGCTTCAACATCAGTCCTTCCAATAAACACTCAAGACTGATCTCCTTTAGGATGGACTGGTTGGATCTCCTAGCAGTCCAAGGGACTCTCAAGCGTCTTCTCCAACACCACAGTTCAAAAGTGTCAATCCTTCGGCGCTCAGTTTTCTTTATAGTCCAGCTCTCACATCCATACATAACTACTGGAAAAACCATAGCCTTGGTTAGACGGACCTTTGTTGGCAGAGTAATATCTCTGCTTTTTAATATGCGATCTAGGTTGGTCAAAACTTTTCTTCCAAAGACTAAGCGTCTTTTAATTTCATGGCTGCAGTCACCATATGCAGTAATTTTGGAGCCCAGAAAAATAAAGTCAGCCACTGTTTCCACTGTTTCCCCATCTATTTCCCATGAAGTGATAGGACCAGATGCCATGATCTTAGTTTCCTGAATGTTGAGTTTTAAGCCAAGTTTTTCACTCTCTTCTTTCACTTTCATCATGAGGCTCTTTAGTTAGTCTTCACTTTCTGCCATAAGGGTGATGTCATCTGCTTATCTGAGGTTATTGGTATTTCTCCTAGTAATCTTGATTCCAGCTTGTGCTTCCTGCAGCCCAGCATTTCTCATGATGTACTCTGCATATAAATTAAATAAGCAGGGTGACAATATACAGCCTTGACATACTCCTTTTTCTATTTGGAACCAGTCTGTTGTTTCAGGGCTTCCCTTGTGGCTCAGAAGGTAAAGCATCTGCCTGCAATGTGGGAGACCTGGGTTTGATCCCTGGGTTAGAATGATCCCCTGGGGAAGGAAATGGCATGCAACTCCAGTATTCTTACCTGGAGAAGCCCAAGGAGGGAGTAGCCTGCTGAGTTACAGTTCATGAGGTCACAGAGTCGGACACAACTGAGCGACTTCACTTTCTTTCTTTCTGTGGTTCCATAGTTCTAACTGTTGCTTCCTGACCTGCATACAGATTTCTCAAGAGGCAGGTCAGATGGAAATGATATGTCAGAATAAAACATATAATAGTTTGCCCTGCCCTGAAAATCAACATTTTAATGCAGAAATATTGCCTTGAATTTATGAGGGTTCTTTTACTAAGCAACCTTCATTGTAAGTTGTGTATTTTTCTAGTATAAAGTAATATTTGGCAGCTTTTCCATTACATTTATTAGCTCAGTGATATGAACGTTGAAAATATCTTCATCCAGTTTAAATATAAGTATTTAAAGTTTTATTTGTGTTTTCTGGAAATTACCAAATATTGTATGAACAGATTACTTGTACCAAGGAAAGCACATTTTTATATAGCAGTTTTGAATTCTCTACTTTGCAACCTGTCTTGTTTAAAACAGTCACAAGAACTACCATTTTAAATTATGAAATATTTCCTTAGTTTTACAGTGTATGTGAGTGTTATAGGATTTTAGAACATATAGCTATATATGTATATGTATCCACATATTGTGTGTGTAAATGTATTCCACTGTTCACTGTCCAGTTTTGATTATATATGCCTCCATTAGCTGAATAACCTGAGCACTTAGTGGCCAAAATTTACCCTGTATTTGTTTTTAATCATTTATATTTCACAGTAAAATTTTATTTCCATGCCTCTTCAGCATGAAACAAAAGAGATGGAAGGGATGTAAGATATTATTTTAAGATCATTCAACTTTATAACCAAGGAAACTGAGGCTCTTAGTTCTGATGACTCACTTGCAGTCACAAAATTAGAGATGGAAGTAAGACAAGAACACAAGTCTCTGAAACCAGTGCTTTTTAACACTGAGAGAATTTTTATCTTTGTAAATAGATTATTTCCTAGAATTATAAGATCAAGTATTGCTTTCATTTCCTTTTTTCATGACTCTTTTATTCCTGTCATCAAAGACAAGGATAATTTGACTCTGATGCTAACAAAGAAATAAATGGACCACATTAAGACTAAACCAGGTCAAGTTCCTCTTCACAACAATAATCCTAACATAGAGTATTCATCCTTCACTCCTACTGGCCACAGTAAGAGCATTTTGTCTACAGGCTGCTGATTAGATTCAGGATATGCTATCAATTAGGTGCCTTTCTCAAAGAGAAACATTTACAGAAATTAAATGAAGGCTTCTTAATGGGGAAGTCAATAATGTGCTTGGGTTGGTCTAACTTATTTAATGGCAAAGCACAAATAATTTGTAAATAGAATATAAAGTATGTTCTTATACTAAAGACCCTGAATAATTTTCTACATGCACATTAGAGAAACACCAGCTGATAGAAACTCAGAGCTACAAGTGTGGGTTTCAGCAGCCTCTAGACTGTTTAGGATGCCGCAGAGCTTTTATTCTTGATGACTTAAAATGAATCACCAAAAGGTATCACATGAATACATAGCTGTATTACAGGTAATTATTTCCTTACTGGGTATTACTAATGAGCTTTAGCTCCTGTGTTCAGTGGTGGATGCCAACATGGTTTGGAACACTTTTTGTTTTGTGCTCATCTCTATGCTTCGTTTACTTGTATGAAAGTAGGTATTCCTTTCCCTATTCTATGTATGTGGTTTTTTGATTATATTTCTTGACTGCTGTTTCACAGCTGATTAATGGTGATATGGGGACAAGAACTTGGTAACGGGGTTTCCAGGCTTGTGCTTCTTTTTGCACATATATATATTTGTCTCTTGGGCTACTATGAAAGATAATTTTGAGTGGAAAAGTCAAAAGGTATATTGTAGAAGAAGTTGAAAGAATCCAAAGATGTTTAACTTGGGGACAAACCGTCAGTTATATGAACTGACTCTGCCACCAGAGTGCATCCTGCTCTTGGATTCTGCCTATGTAGATTTTTGTTTAATTCGTTGATAAATATGGAAAACCACATTTTTATTATTTAATATGTCACTGTACCTTGGCTGAGTGCTGTAGGTAAATTATTCTGTTTATTTGTTGAGTCAGCACTGAAAAATAAGCATTATCATCCCACTTTACAGATGAGAAAACCTCACTCTTTATCTGTTATAACATGCAGTAGTTCACACGGCTACTTTGTGACAGAGCTGGGATTCAAGCCAGTTGTGCATCAGTCAGAGCTTGTGTTCCTAGCCATTTATGCCACATGGGCTCATCAATGAAGTCTGTAGCCCATTTGGTGTTAAGATAGGATCATAAATATGAGAACCCTTAGTAGAAGGGAAAAATGTTTTAGCAGAGCCTTCCAATGAAAGAACTACTTGTCTTGGGAGCCAATAGCTCCATGGCCCTGGAGGACTTAGGAGGGATTTTGACATTGGAATCCAGTAATAGGGATCACAATGTCAAGCAGAGATGTGTCTTTATTGTGCTGGAGTCTAGTACTTAAAGTAGTAGACTTTGGGTGGACTTCTCATCCTGGTAATTTCTTTTCTCCCTCAAGTTTCACCCTTGCCTGGGTACCATACTCCTATTCTTTTTCATTCTTATATCTTTAATTTGCCTTTCATTAATCTTTTCTGGGCTGTAGCTCCTCACAGAGGGCCTTATAGTTTAGAAGACAACAGGTTGCAGGAAGATGATTAATATGGGGCAAGTGTCCTTCTTTATGGGCTTCCGAGGTGGCTCAGATGGTAAGGAATCTGCCTGCAATACAGTTTTGATCCTTGGGTCAGGAAGGTCCCCTGGAGAAGGATATGGCTGCCCACTCCAATATTCTTGCCCGGAGAATCCCATGGACAGAGGAGCCTGGAGGGTTATAGTCCGTGGAGTCCTCCTATATATGACTTATCATCGGGAAATCTCAGGAGGGGATAATTACATCAAATGCAACAGACCTCTCACAGTGTATGACATATACATAGACGCTTCTGAGAATATATGTATACCCACACACACTCTGTGCCAACAGTAACAAAATCCAGCTTCCAGTGATGTGAAAAGAAATGCAATGCTATCTTCAAGAGACCTGCCACTGTATTCCAGGTTACCTGTGCCCAGTCAAAAGAATTCTCTCTGCTTTGTGTCATATGTTAATCTTAAAGTGGGCCAACCTCTACCTAATGAAAGATAAATGAAATGAAGACTTGCTATGTTAGTTATGATGTTTTCCATCCCTTTAGGGTTGGGCTTGAAATAGTTCTCCTAAGGTCTTCTGGAGGTTTTTGTCTCTCATAGGCTGTTGACTCCTAGTTAGACTGTGCTGTATGAAATAGCACCTGTGCTTTTCTTGGATAAAAATAGATTCATTTAACAGTTACTTTGTGATTCTGAGAAAAAGTATATCATGCCACATGTTAAAGGTTGATATTTGAAATGCCAAGGTCTCATTATTTGGAAGAGGGGAAATTATGAAAAAGAAAATAATTCCACCAGGAACTGTAGCCCAGGTAGAACAGGCAATCTTCACAAATTAGTGAGGAAAGTGCAATCATATGAATCCAAGAGAAGAGGAGAATCTATTTTTAATTGCTGTGCAATACCATCAAAAGGATGGCTGAATATAAATAAAAACATTAAAAGCTTTGCGTTTTACAGATTATCTCATACCTGGGTGAACATAGCTTAAAAAATTTCTTGATTTCATGGAATAGTTATTCCACATTTCCAACTGCTAAAAAAACACAGTGACCTCAACTTTTCTGCAAGCTTATAAATCAATAACCCATAAAATCTATGGGAAATATAAAAAATAACCATAAACTCCTCTAAAATTGGTTTTGCTCATAGCAATTTTTGATTTTCAGATGCAAACAGAAACAAAGAAGGAATCCACATGTTCACAAATTTGAACTGGAAGGCAAAGCCTCTATGTAAATAAAATAACCTCATGGCCACCTAGCAGAATAGCCACAGGATTTGGGGGAATTAAATAGTTATATCTAAATTTGTCCAAGTAAAAGAAGGCTCAAATTGCCTTAGATCTCTGAAACTCACATCATTCTCAAATGAAGGAAAATGAAAAGAAATTTAGAGGTCACTTTTTTCTCCCCTAAGAACTGTCGGAAACTCAAAAAGCTTTTTAGGAGAGAAAAAAGAAAAGGAAAAGCTGACTCTATTTTATCATCTATGGATATTACTGAAAAACCAAACCAGCACCATGAAAAAAATATATATATTATATGTATATACATATTTCTGAAGAAGAGTGCTTAAATATTTCTCAGGAGTGGCTGAGGATTATTTTCTTGTTTGGTGAAGGTGAAGGTAAAGTCACTCAGTTGTGTCCGACTCTTTGCGACCCATGGACTGTAACATACTAGGCTTCTCCGTCCATGGGATTCTCCAGGCAAGAATACTGGAGTGGATTGCCATTTCCTTCTCCAGGGGATCTTCCCGACCCAGGGATCGAACCCGAGTCTCCCACATTGGAGGCAGACGCTTTAACTGATGCCACTCATTTTCATTTTATCTTTAGTTGGACGATAATTACTTTACAATATGTGTTGGTTTCTGCTATACATCAACACGAATCAGTCATAGGTATATATATCTCTCCTCACTCTTGAATCTCCCTCCCATCTCCCACCCCTTCCTACCACCCTTCTAGGTTTTCACAGAGCACAAGGTTTGAGTTCCTTGTGTTTTATCACCTGAACATGCTCCATCTCCTCTGATGCCACTCTTTTCTATGAAGGTTGAAATATCAACTTGCAGATAGATAGGGCTGAGGTACAAGTGTGCAGCCTTCTGGAGGCCACTTTCTGAGGCCATGTCCACCCATTCTGGCATGATCTGGATGCCTGACATTGTTTTGGCAGGAGACAAAGCAGTTTATTTCTCAGTGAGAACTAGGATTCCAAAGGCAGGAAAACAACTAAAAGGTGACCCTCTGAGTAGATTTCACACTGAGGTAAAGTAATTGAGTGTTTGACTCATTTTTTCAAAGAAAGTTTTGGCTTTTGACATGTACATGTGGGATAGAGGAGGGGGGATGGTGTGGGGAGAAAGGAAGGATGGGGCAGGTGAAAAACAACCTCACCTACTTGGCAGTCTTGTCAAATCAATGCCATCATATATATATATATATATACACACACACACACACACACACACACACACACACACAGATATATATAGTACCAATGTGTACTATATATATGGATAGAAAAGTACTATATGTATGCATGAATTTAATATATATATGGTTCAGCTTCCTTCCTCCATCCCTCCTTCCTTCTCTCTCTTCCTTCTTCCTTTCTTTCTTTACTTTCTTTCTTCCTTCTTAGTCCCTGGGATACTCACAGAACATTAATAGAAAAACTACACAGAACTATATAAACATAAAATAATGTCACGGTCACTATCTCCTTCATGAGAACACACAACCTTGGATCAAATACATGCCTAAATCACATCTTTCATTTACAAGTGAACCTCTTCTGCTGGCATACTACCTCAAATAGCATCAAAGCAAGATGAAACACAGGCAGCGTTTAACAACGCTGGTAACCATAGAAACATATCATTAAAGAATATATAAACAGAAATGAATAATTAGATGAAAAATTCATTTCTACATTTATCTTTTTTCCAAGACCCAGGAAAAGAAGCTCTCTTTTACCTCTCATCTCAATTTGGACATTTCCTCTTTAGCCTGTCATCTAACTGAAAAATACAAGAAATCATAAAATGAGAATTGTCATATTGCCTCGCTTAATGGACAGATCTCTTTGTAGGCAAGTGACTGAAAAATATTGCAGTCCCATTGTGGCCTCAATGTAGCACTGAGTGCAGGAAAGGCTCCTGAGAAAGCCACGGAATCTGCTTTTGATAGGAGGGCAGGAAAACCTGATTTACATTGTGAGTAAGGGGCAAGAAGGAGAGAATAGTTGCTGATCTTTAAAAATTGGAAGCACAGTTTGCCTCACTTAATGGAGGCTTCTGTTGTACATAGTGGAAAGACTGAAGGGGGCAGAAATCTGGGGCTCATGGGTTATATCGGTTGCATTGTCAGATAGGCAGCATCACTTGTGCAGGTCATCTGCCACTCTACCTTTGCACCTAGGTAAGCCCTACACAAACTTTATTGTAGATTAGGTTGATCATTAACTTTAAAATTACTAATGGTCTTGGAGACCATCTAGCCCATGGTTGTGCAGTAGAATCACCTAGTAGGGGGGCAGTAGGAAAATATGATTTTCAGGATCTCACCCAACTCTGGGGAATCTAATACTTTGAATGTTTTCCCAGGTATCTCTAACACAGTGGTCACTAGACCAAGTGTTAGGTCAATGTTTAATTGACCTAACCCAACTTCCTCATCATATAGCAGCAGAAACTAAAAGTCTAGAGTGCTATGGTAGACAGAGTTGCTGGTCTCGATTTCTCCCCTCTCTATAGTGATATCATGGCACTTCCCTGATCCCATAGACAGGCTCCCATCCCAGGAGCCTGACGGGCTATAGTCCATGGGGTCGCAGAGAGTCAGACCCAACTAAGCACAGCTATAGCAATATCATATCAACAGGGTTGTCATGACTTTTCAGTAAGCAGAAGAATCTAGCTCCTTGTCCTTGGGCTTAAGCACATGGTTTTCTTTGACTAAAGGATGTTAGCAAGCAAGGTGTGGGCAGAGGTTTGAAACGTTCTTATATGGTTTTGCTTTCTCTCTTAGAATCCTGCATTTTGCCATAAGAAACAAACATCAGGTAGCCATTGGTCTAAGGAGGATGAGACACGGGGATCATTCTTAGGCCTCTCTGCAGCTTAGACCTAAGCATAGCCAAGCCCAGCCTAGATCAGTCAAACTCAAGCTAACCTGCTTATTGTTATAAGTCAGAGTTGTGGACTGATTTGTTACACAGCACTGTTGTAGCAGTAGCTGATCAACACAGCAATGAAGTGACTTATCCAAAGCTGAATCCTAGCATTGGACCTAGAAGTTATCTCTTGTGAGTCTGAGGTTTGACTTGGTTCTACTGCTCTGTATTACCTGCTTCCCTTTGCTTTCTTTCTTTCACAGAGTTAAGTACAACACATCCTGTGCCTGTGTGAGGTCCTTCCCCTCAGTCTGCATTCCCTGTACTCCAGGACATTGTCACCTTTCCTCATCAGAGCTTACCTTTCCTTCCACATTTGTTCCCTCAAGGTTCTGTCTGTTTTCATGTTTCCAAAGAGACTAGGAAAGTCTCAGACTAATTCCCACAATTGTGTCACCCTTTAGTGAGTTAAACAGTTCCAGATAAAATTTCTGTTTCATATTACTAGGGGATGACTAGAGCCTTTATGCCAAATGGTTGGAATTTAAGCATAATATATGGCAATCCATATGGAAACTATTTTTTAGGTGAGTTGCTTTGGTGTTTTTCAGATGATATCTAATCCAAATACTGTATACCCTGGGTTATACTCAGAAGTTCCTTGCTCAAATATTTTATAAACTCTGCCTGACAGGTCAAATAAATAAACAAATAAACTATAAATATAGGCTGCTTAAGAGAAATGCTCATGTGGTATTTCTATTTTGTTCCTTCTGTGGAAAATTTTTTCACAGGGAAGCACATCTTTGGAGAGAACACATTTTTTTTTTCCCTTCTCTAGAATATGTAGGTGTTTTGTTAAAGATAATAAAAAATTTTGTGGTTCCTTGACATTACTTTGCCTATAGTTTCATGTTGAAGATTTTATTTTTATTCTGAAGTTGAGAAATCATAAGTTTTTATTAGATGAATGACTAATATTGGGATGATTTTGCAGTATCAAGAGGAAAAAGAACAGGGGTGAAAAAATTACTCTGAGAGATCAGCTTCTATTCAGTATAAAGATATCCCACATTATTATCTGATTAGCCAGAGAAATCCATTAGATTGTTGCTACCCTGATCACCACTTTTGAAAGAAGAAGCTAATAGCTAAAACCTTGGAAATTGCATGAAGACATCTGTGAACACAGAAACCAATGAGACAAAGACTCTTGGAAAACTGCAACCTTTTGAAATATTCTAATGAATCCCAAACTCAGCTATAGCACAGAAATTGTCTACGATGCTGAACTTAACACACACACACATATTTGTTGAAATATCATAAACAACTAAAATTTAAAACTGCATACAAAATAACTATACAAAAATATTCTCTTGTTTTGGTCTGAGTTTCATGTCAAACTGTAATGGTACTTTGATGGTATTGTGGAAGAAAAATAGATTAAGAAATGATGTTTAATTTAAGTACTAGGGTTTTTTTTTTTTTTTGGTAAATATTTTGTGCTAGAATATATACTTTTGAAGACAAGGTGATGTCTGTTTTGCTCACTGCTGTATATCCAACGCCTAGCACAATGTTTAACATACAGTCACTAATAAGTGCTCGATAAACAGGTGCTCACTAAAGAGGAATGACAGATACAATTTGAGAGTAAAGAAGAAAGCTACTCACTAACTTAGGAGGAGTCTGGAGACACTGGAATGGAAAGATTTCAAGCTTGAATGGCTGCAGTGCAGTCTTGGGAGGCACTATATGACACTAACATTTTGGGTGCTATTTTTTGCTTTGAGCACTGGAAGCAGTAAATTTCTCCTGTTAGGCCCAATACCAAAGAGAAATAGGGCTGTTGCAAAGAGAAGGAGCAGTGCAAGAGTCTTATCCTGTGGTCTGTGACCCCCTGAAAGCCATGGAAGGGTCTTAGGAGATCACAGATGGTGCACTGTCTTCCTCCAGCATGTGCCTGGGGAAAATCTTTTGTCTCTCAGTGCAGCCAGCTCCTGATCTTGCCCTTTGAAAGGAGGCTTATTACACCAAAGAAATATTCCTTTTTGGTGAGCCCTCCTTGGAAACCATTTAGGCCATGGATATCTTTAAGATGGTGCACATTTCAATGCCAAGCACAACTTGGATTGGATGGGGAGTCTTGGTATTCTCTGCACAGATGGAGGACCCGAGATGTTGGCACTATCTCAGCTTCTGCTGCTTCACTGAGGAAAGATGCTCCCATGTCAGCCTTTTTACATGGGCTTGTGTTAGTGTCAACAGCCCTTCCAGCAATCCCCAAAGAGGTCTTCCCACTGCTGTGAAAGTCTTCGACTTCCTCAGAGCCAAGAACTCGAATCAGTGCCTTTTCAGTAAACCTTTGTCAAGAAACAGGAGCACACCATGAGGCTCTTTCCTACGAGAGAAGTTTGTTGGCAATTCAGAGAAGAGATTGAGAAGAAATCTGATTTGGTTAATTCTTTTAAATTTTTTAAGAGAAAAGAAAGTCCCTTCTTAGAACAAATTGGATATGAGAAGTTCATTCCAGGACTAGCTTTATAATGTCTCATATCTTCATCACAAAAATGAGGCAAACCTTTTGATTGAAATGTTGAATTTGCTATCAGAGATACTACTGAAGAACAGTGGTTTTGTCTTGTTTGTTTGTTTTCTTTTGTTTTTATCAAGCTATTATTCTAAATGAGGTGGCTCATTTAGATAGAAATCTGAATTTTCTAATACTGGAGATGAGACTGATAAAGTCTTGAGTGTTTCTAGGGACAAAAAGTCTAAAGAAACTCTGCAGAAGGCTTATTTTATTATGAAGGTCACTCTTTGTCTAGATGAAATTAAAATTGAAACAAATTGCTGATGTAGATAACCTTGATAATATGAAATTAATAAAGATAATCTCATAGACTTGAGGACAATGATGTAATATGGATTTTGGTATTTCTTGATGCGTGCTCCGTATGAGATACTGTGAGCTACAGGAGCTCAGACTCTATTTGCTATCAGAGATTTCGTGAATCAGGATTTTACCTCTTACTGCCATTAAGAAGAAACACTGACATTGCTGCAGTGTCAAATATGATGTATTGGTTTATTCCAAAAAAGTGTACAACCTTTTTATAACTGTGAGAAAACCATAATTCCCTGTCATTGATGTCTTAGCAACTATGTGTAGATCAATTTCCAATGCAATGAGATAAAAAGCACATTTTTTTTTTCCTGTGTATGTGTTTCTGAGTATTGTTTCTAGGTGATTCTTGTTAATTGAATGAGATTCTCAAAGGGGTTTGTGGCTCAAAGAAAGAAAGAATTTAAAAAGAACAGTCAAGGTGGGGAATGAACTGACCAGGTAGCTTGCCCCCATTTAGTGGGATTTCTCTGTACTTGTTTCATGTGAGTTCTGAAACAAAATTAGCTGTTACTGCCTTTTCTCACTCCACTTTGCTGAGTGATGCAGACCAGAGTTGGCTCTGTTCCTCACATTGCAGGAGATAAAGCTGCACACAGGATAACTCATGTATTTGAGAGCATGGCTGAAAATAAAGGTGAGAAAATAGGAAAGGGAAACAGGAGTGGAAGAGGAACACTTGTTTGTTTTACATTTGTTGATGCCATTAAATCTAGCTCTGCTTCAGATGGTATTCACTTTAGCCCTGGATCTAACAGGCTTGGGAGACAGACTAGAAGTTACTCTTCAAGATATTCTTGGAATAATTTTATTACTTTAGGAGCAATATATGAATGCATATGTGTCACCACTTTAAAATGGCTGGACTAGGGACTTTCCATTTTGCTACTTAGTTTGGAATTGTGAAGTGGTAAAGTTTGGGGGTGTTTGAGAAGGGGATACTGACTGATAACAGAGGATGAGTATCAAGTTGTAGACGAATGAATGCAGGTACAGTGTGACAAGTTGGTTCCAGCCCTCTTCACCTCTGAAGTGATTGTTCAGATGCTTAGTCATGTCTGACTCTTTGCAGCTCCATAGATGGCAGCATGCCAGGCTCCCTGTTCTTCATTGTTTCCCCAAGTTTGCTCAAACTCATGTCCCTTGAGTCAGTAATGCTATTCAACCATCTCTTCCTCTATTGCCCTCTTCTCCTCCTGTCCTCAATCTATGCCAGCATCATGAACTTTTCCAATTAGTTGGCTCTTTGCTTCAGGTGACCAAAGAATTGGAGTTTCAACCTCAGCATCAGTCCATCCAGTGAATACTCAGGGTTGATTTCCTTTAGGATTGACTGACTTGATCTCCTTGCTGTCCAAGGGACTCTCACGAGTGTTCTACATCACTACAATTTGAAAGCATCAATTCTTTGGCATTTAGCCTTCTTTATGGTCCAACTGTCACATCTGTACGTGACTACTGGAAAAACCATATCTTTGAGTATATGGACCTTTGTTGGCAAAGTGATGTCTCTGCTTTCTACTGCTGTCTAGGTTTGTCATAGCTTTTCTTCCAAGTAGCAAGTGTCTTTTAATTTTGTGGCCGCAGTCACCATATGCGGTGATTTTGGAGCCCAAGAAAATAAAGTCTCTCATTATTTCTGCTTTTTCTCCATCTATTTGCTGTGAAATGATGGGACGGAGAGTTCCATGAACAGTATGAAGAGGTGATACTATTATAGAATAATGGGGGCAAACACTTTTAATGAAAGCAACATATCCCAGTATGAGCTGTCACACAGTACAGAGCTTTATGCATTTTTTCCTGCTGAGCTGATGATATGAAAAATATTCCTAATACAATTGAAAGCCATTCTTGAACTCACCAAAGCAAAGGTGTGTTCATTTGCATCTGAGAGTTTGTAAGTTGACAGACTGTGAGAACAAGTTTAGACTTGTTCTTAAGTTTTTACATTCAGAAATTTTCAATTTCCCATTGAACATCTCTAAAAGAATAACTGACCAGAATGGTAGAGATTTTATGTGGTTGAAAGGCAGATAAATCACAACTTCTTCATTTATGAAGTAGTGAAAATAGCCCCTGTCTCTTCGGCCTTAATGGACAGCTACTAATATACATGCAGACATAATTTCTAGTCTGTGATGTTTGGGGCATTATTATACTGAACACTTTGATTGCCACGGTGCTTTGGGATGGACTTCTCTTTAAAGTTAACATGGACTGCATACTCTCTGGCTGTGTTCCACAAACCCCTTTTGATTTAGAACAAACCAAGGTTTGGGGAAAGATATATACATTTGAATGAAGATCAGGAAGAGACTGATGAGCAGAGGAATTATGTAACTATGGAGACACTGGTGTGGAGTGCTCATGTTGGAGCAGGTTAGAGGGATTTTGTTTGTGGAACTTATCTGCAGGATATTTTCTAGTTATGTTATTTTTTTCCTTTAACTTTGTAATTTATATGTTTTTTATCAATGTAT
Source organism: Madoqua kirkii (assembly GCA_006408675.1). NCBI lineage: Eukaryota > Metazoa > Chordata > Mammalia > Artiodactyla > Bovidae > Madoqua > Madoqua kirkii. The sequence continues at coordinate 23,833 of SJYC01078520.1, forward strand.
AGTTATACAATATTTTATAAATTGCAAGTGCACAATATAATGATTCAAAAATTTAAAGGGTGCAGTCCATTTATAGTTATAAAATATTTACTGCATTCCCTGTATTGTATATCATTATATCTTATTTTATACATAATAGTTTGCATTTTTAATCTCCTTGCCCTATATTCCTCCTCCCTCTTTCCCTATCTTCACTGGTAACCACTAATTTGTTGTCTATATCTGTGAGTCTACTTCTTTTTCATTATCTTCACTAGTTGGTTGTATTTTTAAGATTACACATATAAAGGACATCATATAGTATTTGTCTTTCTCCGTCTGACTTATTGCACTTAGCATAATATCCTCCAAGTCCATTCACTGTTGTTGTAAATGACAAAATTTCATTCTTCTTTATGGCTGAGTAGTATTTCATTATATATATGTATATATACACATGCTACATCTTCTTTATCCACTCTATTGATGGACACTTAGGTTGCTTCCATATCTTGATGATTATAAATCATGCCTTTGTGAACATTGGTGTGCCTGTATCTTTTTGAATTAGTGTTTTTGTTTTTGAATATAAATTCAGGAATGGAATTGCTGGATCATATGGTAGTTCTGTGTTTAGTTTTTTAAGCAAACTCCATACTATTTTCCACAGGGACTATACCAATTTATATCCCCACTAACAGTGTAGGAGGTTTCTCTTTCCTCCACATCCTTAGCAACATTATTTGTTTGTGGTCTTTTTGATGATAGTCATTCTGACAGGTATGAGGTGGTAGCTCATTGTGGTTTTGATTTCCCTGTTAATTAGCAATGTTGACTGTCTTTTTCAGGTACCTGTTTTCCATCTGCATGTCCTCTTTGAAAAAATGTCTTTTCAAGTCTTCTGCCCATTTTTTTTTTTAGTGTTTTTTTTATTTTTTATTTTTTTATTTTTATTTATTTTTATTTTTATTTAATGCTTATTCCATTTCACAGTACTGTATTGGTTCTGCCATACATTGACATGAATCAGCCACAGGTGTGGACAATCTCCCCATGTTAAAGCCCCCTCCCACCTCCCTTCCCTGCCCATCCCCCTGGTTCATCCCATACACCAGCCCCAAGCATCCTGTATCCTGTATTGAACATAGACTGGTGCTTCATCTCCCATATGATTGTATACATGTTTCGTTGTCCTTCTCCCAGATCTTCCCACCCTCTCCCTCTCCCTCTGAAGCCAAAAGTCTGTTCTATACCTCTGTGTCTCTTATATTGTCTCACTTTCGGGGTCATCATTACTGTCTTCTAAATTCCATATATATGTGTCAGTATACTGTATTGGTGTTTTTCTTTCTGGCTTACTTCACTCTGTATAATCGGCTCCAGTTTCATCCATCTCATTAGAACTGCGTCAAACTTATTCTTTTTGAGGGCTGAGTAATACTCCATTGTGTATATGTACCACAGCTTTCTTATCCATTCATCTGCTGATGGACATCTGGGTTGTTTCCATGTCCTGGCAATTATAAACATTGCTGCAATGAACATTGGGGTACACGTGTCTCTTTCAATTCGAGTTTCCTCGGTGTGTATGCCCAGCAGTGGGATTGCTGGGTCGTAAGGCAGCTCTATTTGCAATTCTTTCAGGAATCTCCACACTGTTTTCCATAATGGCTGTACTAGTTTGCATTCCCACCAACAGTGTAAGAGGGTTCCCTTTTCTCCACATCCTCTCCAGCATTTATTGCTTGTAGATTTTTGGATCGCAGCCATTCTGACTGGTGTGAAGTGGTACCTCATTGTGGTCTTGATTTGCATTTCTCTGATAATGAGTGATGTTGAGCATCTTTTCATGTGTTTGTTAGCCATCCGTATGTCTTCTTTGGAGAAATGCCTGTTTAGATCTTTGGCCCATTTTTTGATTGGATCATTTGTTTTTCTGGAGTTGAGGTGCATAAGTTGCTTGTATATCTTTGAGATTAGTTGTTTGTCAGTTGCTTCATTTGCTATTGTTTTCTCCCATTCAGAAGGCTGTCTTTTCACCTTACTTATAGTTTCCTTTGTTGTGCAGAAGCTTTTGATTTTAATTAGGTCCCATTTGTTTATTTTTGCTTTTATTTCCAGTATACTGGGAGGTGGATCATAGAGGATCCTGCTGTGATATATGTCCGAAAGTGTTTTGCCTATGTTCTCCTCAAGGAGTTTTATAGTTTGTGGTCTTACGTTTAGATCTTTTAACAGGTGGTGCTGGAAAAGCTGGTCAACCACTTGCAAAAGAATGGAACTAGACCACTTTCTAACACCACACACAAAAATAAACTCAAAATGGATTAAAGATCTTCTGCCCATTTTTAAATCAGGTTGTTTTCTTTTTTGATGTTAAATTGTATGAGCTGCTTATGTATTTTGGATATTAACCACTCATTTGTCATATCATTAGTAGGTTGTGTGATATCATATTTGAATGTCCCTGAAAATATGAGATTTTAGAGCTAAGATGGACTTTAAGAATAAACCTCAAATCCCTTGTTCTCAGTTCAGTTGCTCAATCATATCTGACTCCTTGTGACTCCTTTGACTGTAGCAGACCAGGCATCCCTGTCCATCACCAACTCCCAGAGCTTGCTCAAACTCATGTCCATTGAGTCGGTGATGCCATCCAACCATCACTTCTTATTTTCTAGCTGAAGCTCCTCTGGAGACTAGCCTGCTTTAGGTTAGATGCTGGTGTTAGAACTTGAACTGAGTCAGATCTGACTTCCAGATGAGGGCCATTTTTCACTATATCAAGTTGCTTCAAATTAAAGGAGAAAAAGAATACAAAGACAAATATGTTTTTAATTATATTTTATTAATGAAAAATAGTAATATAATAGCATTTGTTTTATTCCTTTTTTGTATAGCATGTACTTTTTGTTAAGTGGAGATATTTTTTAAAAATTTGAGTTAAGTAAAATGGGGATATTAATACTCTTTGAAAGCTGAAGAAGACTGACAAAAATTCATTTATAAAAATTTCAAGCTTATCTTTTAGGCTATACCAATATTGGATCTATTTTCCCCTTGTTCAATGTAGAAAAAATATTGGATGCTTAATACGTGTTTGTTTAATGAATGAATAAATTAATCAAGCGTTCATTTGGAACCTAGTAAATGTCAGGTCTGCTGAATATCATCTAACCCTCAAGATTCAATCGCTTTCCCAGCTTTCTTCAAAAACCTCTGAAATCCTTTAATAATAACATCTTTCTTTTACTATGGGTTTCCTCAGTGGCTCAGATGGTAAAGAATCTACCTGCAGTACAAGAGAACTGGGTTCAATCCCTGGATCAGGAAGATCTCCCGGAGAAGGGAATGGCTCCAGTATTCTTGCCTGGAGAATACCATGGACAGAGGAGCCTGGAGGGCTACAGTCCATAGGGTCTCAAAGAGTCAGACATGGCTGAGCGACTAACACTTTCTTTTTCTTTTAATATAGCTATATAGTAGATATTATTTGCTTATTTTCCACATCTGGCAATTCTTTACAACTATTTGCTTACATACATACAAATAACTATTGTTTTGCACAGTCTAGATTTCCTTAGGAAAGTCTTGCATTTACATAAATAAAGTCTTAAATTTTACATACTTTGAAGGTCGCTTTACAGGTTTTGAGTATATTGCTGCTGCTACTGCTGCTAAGTCACTTCAGTCGTGTCTGACTCTATGTGACCCCATAGACGGCAGCCCACCAGGCTCCCCCGTCCCTGGGATTCTCCAGGCAAGAACACTGGAGTGGGCTGCCATTTCCTTCTCCAATGCATGAAAGTGAAAAGTGAAAGTGAAGTCACTCAGTTGTGTCCAACCCTCCATGACCCCATGGACTGCAGCCTACCAGGCTCCTCCATCCATGGGATTTTCCAGGCAAGAGTACCGGAGTGGGATGCCATTGTGGGGTAATTTAAATCTTTACTTTTTATAGCAGGTGAATTGAGCTCCAAATATTCAGATAGTACCATATAAATTACTAATAATTTTATATGTTAAACCTAGTACTTTATTGTTGAACAAGGATAATAGGTGATATAGAAACAGAAAACCAGGCACCAAGACATAATACTGAAAATGTGGGAAAAATATCAGGAAGCATCAGGAGACTGTTGACTATTATCTCTATCTTACATATCAGGTCTTAGCAGATCTTATTCTAGTTGGTTGATAAGGTTCATATTCAATTACATTAAACCACCTTGAAATACAAAGGAAAAAAAGACCACACACAGTTTGGAGAGGAGATTTGGAAGAGGCTTCTGTACTGGATTTTTAAATATTTGATAACATTTCATTTGGCAGTGGGTTTCCATGTGGTCCATGTGGCCTCACTGGGAACCACTTGATGAAAGTTTTAAGGAAGTAGAAATCCATTTTAATGAGGAAAGTAGTTTAGTAATTAGGGAGTTAGATGTTATTTTTGGGGGGGAATGAGTTTCTCACCTTGAATGTATTTCAGGAGAAAGTCATTGACAGTTTGTGGGGAGAGAATAGGATAAGAACAGATCTGTATGTTGTGAAGGAGACTGAATTAGAGATAGTTGGATGGCATCACTGACTCAATGGACATGAGTTTGAGCAAATTCTGGAAGATAGTAAAGGACTGGGAAGCCTGGTGTGTTGCAGTCCATGGGGTCACAACGAGTCAGAACACAATTTAGCCACTGAACAACAACAACAATAAGTTCTTCTTAAAATTCTGAGAAATTGTGAATCCCTTCTTGACATCTAGTTGACCTTTGGTATGACTTCTCTTGCTATTTTGAATAATAAATAAGAGAGAAGATCTGCAGTTTATAATGGATTAAGTGTTTCAGATGCTACATTATCCCCCAAATACAATGGATCTTTGTATTTTTATTTATTATGTAATTGGTATTACTTCTAGAATTTGCTTTTACAGTTCACAGATCAAAAAGAATCTATGAAAACGCAAAGTTCATATTTTAAAGGACCATGTCATTATAGCAGCATGTCTGGGAACATGGTTCCTGGGATGTCTAAAATTTATATTGGGTTGTAAAACTGAAGTGTGGGCCAAGGGTTAACAACCTTGAATTTTGCCCTTAAAATTAGTCTCAGAATATCTACTTCATTATAAACACATTACTACTGAGTAGTATCCTTCTGGTTGATATGCCCAGAACTACCTTTTCCAGCAGTCTTTTAAGCACCAGTCCTTCATTTTGGTTCTAAAAATGAAATGGGCTCCTCCTCCTTGGTTGGGACATCAATTTTTACCTGCCAGTACAGTTTGATGAGCTTGCTTATACCGTGTTCGCTTCCTCCACAGAGCCAAAACATGTAGTCAGCAATCATGGCACTCCTAAGAGCAAGGACAGATTAAAAAAAAAATTTATAGGTAGGACAGAAGGAAAACTGTAGCAGGCAGTATATATAAATACCAAAGAAGATCTTGTTTAAATTTGACTAGGGTAATATTAAGCAAAGCATAAAGCACATTTTAGAATATAGAAAGTAGGTCTTTTTTTTTTTTTTTTTTGTCCTGAAATTAAATCTAGAAGAGAAGCAACATGCCATGTGTCTTCTACATGGTTTCTCTGTTTATATAGTGTAAGAATATTTAAAGAGAATGCTTCATTTTGGTTACCTCTTAATAAACTTCAAAGCATTTATAGACTAACAGTTATTTTATGGACTCTAGAACACCTTCAAATCTAGCATAACACATATAGCTACTGTCATAGTGGTATTTAGGCATGTCTCAGACTTTACCTAAATTAGAGATTATTCACCTTGGGATTAACTAGTCATCTTAAAATTGAAAATAAAAAATTTCCAACTCAACAAATACTTTGCTTTCCTGGCCTTGGTGTTTTATTGCATTAGTTTTGGAATCTAGGGTGTATAACCACCACATTAGTCTTATTAAGCTGAGGGGATATTAAAAACTATTGTGCAGTGGATATTAATTCATTGCTTAGCACCCTTTGGAAAAACAGTTTACTTTTATGACTTTTCCTCTGCTAGGCTTCTCTATTTCTTTCCTCCAGAGATTCCAAATCCAATTAAACCTGACTGGAAGTAATTCCAAATTGTCACATTGGCCAATTAAATATATAATAATCCTGTGTGCCCAATCACTAGTACCAAAAGTTTATTTACTTAAGCAGACCTATCACTGTACCCTGAATGCTTTTCTTATCTTTGCCTGCAGATAGGTGTTGTTTCTTGACATAATTGTAAATTGAATTAGAAATTTTCCTCCCCTAAATATATATATTGTTTAAGACAGAGCAGCTATAAACTTACTATGGTACTCTTTTGAAGAATTAGAATGCTTAGATTTTCGCTCAGGACAAATAAAAAATTAGGACTCTAAAGATTAACAATGGGAAAAAGTACTACCATTTGAAGGATTATTCAGCTCAATATTTCTCTTTTCACACATGTGGTATTGAAATGAATCTATCTACCGACATTTCAAAATAAATGACAATAATTTAAGAATAATTTTTAGAAACCTTTTTATATTTTTCAAAGCCCTGGTTTAATGATAAGATGAAACGAGCTAGGAGGTTTTCATATCACACAAACTGATACGGGGTAGAAAACAAGTTATAAAAATTAGACTAGAGAGAGGCAAAGTAAATTTCGGATATTTGCATTTTGATAGAAACACTTGTCCCTGGAGGAGAGCCTGGTAACCCACTCCAGTATTCTTGCCTGGAGAATCCCATGGACAGAGGAGCCTGGTGGGCTACAGTCCATAGAGTTGGAAAGAGTCAGACGTGACTGAAGCAACTTAGCACAGAAACACTTGTAAAATTTTCTTCCTTTAATAACCAAAAAAAGAAATCTGCTTGACATGTAGGTGCTTGTCACTTAACAGAAATCCGCTTTATAAATTCTGAATTTAAGATATCAAGGAAAAAGTAAAATCTTATTGCCGAGGGCAGTACACGCTAGATTCATAGAAGTTGGGTCCTCCGACTTGAAGACTTGATCTGCACTCTGATTCCTCCTTTTGTCAGCGTGTGGATATGTAATACGGCTCAGATAAACACTGCTTAATGAGGAAACCAGCCATTAGTTAAACCAGGTATGGAAAAGCCTCTTTCTATAAAGGCGTGAGTGCCTGCCAAGTCGCTTCAGTCATGTCCGACTCTTTGTGACCCCATGGACTGTAGCCCACCAGGCTCCTCTGTCCATGGGATTCTCTAGGCAAGAATATTGGAGTGGGTTGCCGTGCCCTCCTTTAGAGGATCTTCCTGACCCAGAGATTAAACCCATGTCTCTTGTGTCTCCTACATTGGCAGGCAGGCTCTTTACCACTAGGGCCACCCAGGGAAGCCCCTTCTGTAAAAGGCCAAATAGTAAATATTTTAAGCTTTTTTTCCCTAACTACTTACATTTGCCTTTAGAAGCAGCTGTAAACAATAAATAAACAAATAAGGATGGCTTTCTGTGTTCCAGTAAGATTTTACTTACAAAACACATACCCTGAGCCAGATGTAGCCTAGTTTACCTAACTCTAAGATAAACAGAGTGTTAAGCTGAGCAACAGGTGGCAAGCTAGATATAAGCATCAGTCTGTAGTCAGACACCAGCTTCTACACATTCCAGTCACAGGTCCCCTTAAATATTTCAGGGACAACATACATATTGTACTAAAAATACTGAGCAGAGTTCAGGAAAGAAACTTCACAGTTTTGAGACATGCAAGAGCTATAACAGTTAACCCTGGATCATACACACAGTGGCTCAAGTTAAGTAAAATCTAAATTGATTGTTTCTATCATGTTAGTCATTGCTGTCCTTCAATTCAGTTCAGTTGCTCAGTCGTGTCCAACTCTTTGCGACCCCATCAATTGCAGCACGCCAGGCCTCCCTGTCCATCACCAACTCCTGGAGTTCACCCAGACTCATGTCCACCGAGTCAGTGATGCCATCCAGTCATCTCATCCTCTGTCATCCCCTTCTTCTCCTGCCCCCAATCCCTCCCAGCATCAGAGTCTTTCCCAATAAGCCAACTCTTCACATGAAGTGGCCAAAGTACTGGAGTTTCAGGTTTAGCATCATTCCTTCCAAAGAAATCCCAGGGCTGATTTCCTTTAGAATGGACTAGTTGAATCTCCTTGCAGTCCAAGGGACTCTCAAGAGTCTTCTCCAACACGACAGTTCAAAAGCATCAATTCTTTGGTGCCTTGGATTGGAACAATTGTGAGAGAAGAGGAGGTAGGCTACTACAGTGGGCTTCTCAGCTTTCCTGCATTTGTAAAGCTTTTGGTGAGTTGGTTTTGAGTTCATCATTGCAAAATTAAGTTTTATTGTTTTTATTAATGTTTTCCAAAAGTTTCTTTTCTGTTACAATGTGTGGTTGAATTTTATTGCTTTCTTAAGTATGATTTTATGACACGTGGGGGCTCAAGTCCTTTTTCCAAGGGAACACATCTCCAAATCTATATTGAAATTAAGTGAAGAATTAAGATTCATTGAAATTCGCTACCTGCCTTCAGTGAAGCACAATTATTATAATCGTAAAAAGACAACAAGCTGTGGTTTCATAGAGCTCCATGTTTGCTGGGCTATTTTTCATAAGCGTAGTGTTTTTCTCCCAGTACTTGGCACAGAGCTGTGTTCATATTAGGAACACAACAGAGCTGCAGTTGCTCCGACACCACTTTCTTCTCAGTGGAAATGGCAGTGATGCTTTTTCCCCCTACTTTCCTTTGTCTGTTGCCCTATCTTGGCTGCCCTACAGCTTAGCCTTTATGAAACAGTGTAAAAACCAGTGGAAGAACATGAAAAGGACATGGAAATAACATTATGCCATGCAGCGCTTGTGAGACAAGAGATAGTGGTTTTCCATCATGCTGAACTTATAAAGGGCAAAGATAACTGATTAATTATCTACAAGGGGTCAAGTACCTGGTGGGATCCTGGGACTTGACTCACATCATGAGTCAGAAGGAAACACTAACCTGTCACTCTTCCTACATTCTCTCAGGGATCTTTTAGACTTTTGTTTACCTTTATACTAATATCCTAGATGCTAGTTGATGTGACTCAGTGTTACTTCTAAATGTCTTCCTTTCATCATCGTTATTTTATTCAACTTACTTTGATTCATCTACTGAATGTTGTAGCTACATTGGAACTGTAAGATCACTTTAGCCAAACCCTTTTAATTGACAGTTGGGAGTTTAATATGTCTGTTTTGAGATATACTAAGTGCTGAGCACCATGAGAAGCACTTTGCATGCAGAATGTGAATCTGGCCCACCCACAATTCTGCCCCAGATCTTATCCTGTCTTGCCCACCCATGGAAACTGTTCCAGCAATTTCTTGCTCTTTCTCTCTTACCTTCCTGCTCTTTCTTCAAAAGTACTGTTCTTCCTACCTCCTTAAAACAAGAAACCCCCCAAACCTCTCTTGATTCACTTCTCTTCCAGTTATCATCTTAATTCTTTCTCTTAAAAAAAAAAAAACAACAGGCAAATGAATGAAAGAACAAAAACTTCCCTCTGCAACTCACTTCAGCAAGACTCTGATTCCTCCCACTTCACTGAAACTGCTCTTATTGATGCTGCTGATGGGCTCCGCACTCTTAAATGCAGTGGCTTATTTCTCAGTCTTTAGGTTACACATACTCTCCAGTATAACTGAGCAACTGTTCTCTCCTCCAGTATCCTCTTCCCACTGGGCCTGCACAGCTCTACTCTTTATGACTTCCCCCCTATCTTCCTGGTTGCTCTTTCCAGTCTCCTTTGCTGGCATCTCCTGGGAGTTCCCAGGGCACAATGCTTGTACCCATTCTCTCTCTTTCTGTACTCAGTCCTTTGGTGATCTCGTCAGTTTCATGGTTTTAAACACTATCCATGGGTTGACAGCTCATTCATTTATACACTGAGTTTAATCCTTTTCTTGGATCTGCAGACTCTTATTAAAGCTGCCATCTCAACATCTCTACTTGGATATCTAATCTTATCTCCGTACCTGAGACCCTGACCTTCCTTTCTTCCTCTGTCTCTAGCAGTCTTCTCCATCTTTCTAATTTCTTAGGCAAAAACCTTAGTGTCATCACTGATTTCCCTCTTTGCCTCACATTCCATCCAAGATAAAATTCTGGTCAGGTTATCTTAAACCTATTTCAAATCCTGTCTCTTCTCACCACCTCCAGCATTACCATCTGGTCCATCATGTCTCACCAGGACTATTGCAACAGACCCCATACTGGACTCCCTGCTTCTCACTTCTCCCTCCGTCTATTCTCAATACAGCAGCCAGAATGATCCCATTAAAATTAGTGCACCAGAGCAGGTCACTGCTGTGCTTAAAACTGCAAAGGCTTCCTATTCTCACTCAGAGTGAAAACCCGTCTCTAAAATGGAATTTGAGCCTCATGCCATCTGGTCACATATTACTTCTCTGATCTCATTTCCTAGTTGCTCCAAACTGTCCACCTGCTTTCCTCAAAAAGAATAGGTACACTGTTGCCTCTGGGATTTTGCACCTGACAGTCTCTGTCCTAGAATATTCTTTCTCTAGACACCCCTGAATCTCTTGCTCAGCTTCTTCAGGTCTTAATCAGGTGTTATTTTCTCAGTAAAGGAGACCCTGATACACTCTAATCCTATTCATACTCTTGCTTGTTTTTACTTTTTCCACAGTACTTATCACCATTTCACTAGTGTTTATTATTTTTCATTTTGGTAGTATTTATTACTGCCTTCTTCAACTATGGGGTCAGCCAGCCAAGGCCTGTGGGTCAAGTCTGGTCTGCCACTTGGGTTTGTTAATTGAGTTTTAATGCAACATAGCAATGCTCACCTATTTGCACATTGTCTGTGTTTTGTCTATGACTGCTTTTGTGCTATAGTAGCAGAGTTGAATAGTTAGAACAGAGACCTTAGGCCCCTAAAGCCCCAATATTTACTGTGTGGGTCATCACTAGAATGGAAGCTCCCTGAGGGCCAAAATTGTTGCCTATTTGATTCACTATTCTCTCTGCAGTGCCCAAGGAGTGCCTGGCCTTGTTAATGAGGTACTATATATGTGGTCCTCATACAATAAATATTTGTTGATCAAATGACAAAACATTATTTATTTACTTCAACTAAAAAGCTTAAACTATGACACATAGTTTACTAGGACTGTAATATAAGCAGCCTGGTCCTAGGTCTACCTCACCATCCACATTTAACAGAAAGCTTTTTTAGTAGAGGTGCATGGAAATGAAGGGACAGACTGGGCTTTGTCGATTTTTCCAATGTATTAAATAGAATCCAATGCAACATTTAGCTCATATGAGAGCTTAACAAATGCTAATGGATGCCGATGTATTTACCACATAAATGAAAGAAAAAAGGTACCAAAAAGCACAGTGGCTTAATGTGTTGCATTTAAATTTATTTTTAACATGATGTCTTGAAAAAATGTGTTGATAATTACTCTTTTTTTCTGCAAGTAAATCAACTATTCTTTTGATACTGTATTTAAATTCTTTAAAAAATATTCTTTCTGAAGTCACGTTCACTTAATATATCTGTTAAATGTAAAAGGGTCAGAGTCTGGCTTTCAAATAAATAGCATCTAAAATAAAAGATTTTTATGTCATGAATTCAGCTTATTGTAAATCAAATCCTATTTCTATCAAATAGCAAATACACAATAAAAGAATTTGACATGTTATTTATAAGACAGATATCAGGTTGTTTTCCAAATTAATATTGAAAAAGAATCATGATGAGTAAAGATATTCATGCCAGGTGACTTTACACATTGAGTATCTCTAAACAGACTGTGCAATTCTAAAAGTATGAGAATCTATTACTGACATTTTTCCAGGCCTATGTTCAGATTCAAAATTTATAGCATTTCTACTCAGTGTGGCCACATGGTGGTGTAAAACAGTAAGATATGGGTAAACAAAAGAAAATCGCAACACACCATCCACTGTGTGGTCTTGTTGGGCTGACTGACTGGGACCTTGAAAAGTCATTCTGCTCAGCATCTTGCCTTTGGGCAGGATCACACTTAAACCTTTCAAATGAAACTGATGGGAATCTATTCTATATTAAAGACTTCCATGGAAGGACGTTGCTCTGCTTTCCTCACTGACTCCAGTTTCACAGTCATAAATAGCATCTGCTGCAGTTTTATCCTGTGGGCTTCAGGTTTCTATCCAGTGGTGCTGCAGCCCCAGCTAGACTTTCTCCTCTGTCTACGTATCCTCACAATAGTTTCTTAACTTTCTCTTCCCTGAGTTAATGAACTCCAATCTCTTTAATCTTTCTCGGTGGGTCCCCTTTGCTTGACATTAGTCAGTTTCATGGTTGTCTTTTTAACCTTTTTAAGTTCCTGCTCCTTTCCTTTCTTCTGCAACCAGAAAATGACCCCTCTCAAGAGTTTGTAGATAATCTTTCAGTTTGTATGCAGCTATTTCACTTGTGTAACTGGTTTAAGTACTTCTTAGATGTGTATCTATCATAATTTTCACTGCAGAATTCTTTATTTTCATTGTATTTGACAGATTGTTTCCTTCTTCCTATACTTAAGAAAGCTCAAGAGCATATGTAAATACATACCATTCATTTTATATAAATTAATATGGATGCAAAGTGCATATTCCTTCTGAATACAAACACATGCTAATACTAAAGAGATTATATTTTGATTGGGAGAAGGGCCAAACTAGCACATTCACTCAAGTTCCTGCACACACACACACACACACACGCACACACACACATACACGATGCATCTTTTTGTAGGCTCATATATTTTCCACATGGCGGTTAGCCACAACGATGTTTAAAAATGTAACTGTAAATTACCTCGATAAAACCCAAACTCCTATGGTGGCCTGCCACTATTGTAATAGGCTGTCCTTTCTTTCCTCCTCAACACTTTTCCCATCAAGTGTGGCTTATTCAGTTGCTCAATGCAAATAGGAAGTTTCCTGCCTTGGAGCCTTTGTGCAAGTGGTTCCTCCTGCCTGGAATCTATTCCTTCATTATTCATCTGGCTGCTCCTTCTCAGGATTTAGGCCTTCGGGCTTTAGCTTAAACATTGATAACCTCTTCAGTGAGGACTACCCTGACCATTTTAACTAAATAAGTTTTGCCCTACCTCAACCAGAATCTTATCCTTTTCCTGTGTAAGTCTCACATTGTGTGATTACTTGTTGATTTACTTGTGTATTACCTTCTTTCCCTAGATATGTATTATCTGATATGGTAGCCATTAGACTTATATAGCTATTTATATTTAATATTTAAATGAATTAAAATTAAAACTTTAGTTTCTCAGGTACATGAGGTACATTTCAAGTGCTCAGTAGCCACAAATAGCTCGTAGTTATTACAGTGAATGACAGAGAACATCCTCATCAACTCCAGAAGTAGCTCTAGGCTAAACCTCAGGAGGCACTGTTCTTGAGCCTCTTTCAACACCTGATAAGTAGTAGGTGCTTGTGAGAGATAGTTTTAAGTGTCAACTTGACTGAACTGTGGTGTACCCAGATGTTTGATGAAATATTCTCCTAGGTGTGTCTGTAAGGGTGTTTTGGAATGAGATTGATATTAAATCCGTAGACTGTGTAAAGTAGATTGCCCTCTCCAAAAGAGGTGTGGTTTATCCATCCTGTTGAAGGCCTGAGTAGAAAAAAAGGTTGAGTAAGGGAGAATTCAATTCGATTGTCTTTGAGTTGAGACAAGTCTTCTCCTACCTTTGGATTCAGACTTGGATTGGAACTTATACCATCGGCTCTTTGGGTTCTGAGGTCTTTGAACTCAGACTGCAACCGCAGCCCTGGTGGCTCCCGAGACTTCAGCTTGCTAGCTACAGATCACAGGACTCCTAATAAATTAATATGGATGCAAAGTGCATATTCCTTCTGAATACAAACACATGCTAATACTAAAGAGATTATATTTTGATTGGGAGAAGGGCCAAACTAGCACATTCACTCAAGTTCCTGCACACACACACACACGCACACACACACATACACGATGCATCTTTTTGTAGGCTCATATATTTTCCACATGGCGGTTAGCCACAATGATGTTTAAAAATGTAACTGTAAATTACCTCGATAAAACCCAAACTCCTATGGTGGCCTGCCACTATTGTAATAGGCTGTCCTTTCTTTCCTCCTCAACACTTTTCCCATCAAGTGTGGCTTATTCAGTTGCTCAATGCAAATAGGAAGTTTCCTGCCTTGGAGCCTTTGTGCAAGTGGTTCCTCCTGCCTGGAATCTATTCCTTCATTATTCATCTGGCTGCTCCTTCTCAGGATTTAGGCCTTCGGGCTTTAGCTTAAACATTGATAACCTCTTCAGTGAGGACTACCCTGACCATTTTAACTAAATAAGTTTTGCCCTACCTCAACCAGAATCTTATCCTTTTCCTGTGTAAGTCTCACATTGTGTGATTACTTGTTGATTTACTTGTGTATTACCTTCTTTCCCTAGATATGTATTATCTGATATGGTAGCCATTAGACTTATATAGCTATTTATATTTAATATTTAAATGAATTAAAATTAAAACTTTAGTTTCTCAGGTACATGAGGTACATTTCAAGTGCTCAGTAGCCACAAATAGCTCGTAGTTATTACAGTGAATGACAGAGAACATCCTCATCAACTCCAGAAGTAGCTCTAGGCTAAACCTCAGGAGGCACTGTTCTTGAGCCTCTTTCAACACCTGATAAGTAGTAGGTGCTTGTGAGAGATAGTTTTAAGTGTCAACTTGACTGAACTGTGGTGTACCCAGATGTTTGATGAAATATTCTCCTAGGTGTGTCTGTAAGGGTGTTTTGGAATGAGATTGATATTAAATCCGTAGACTGTGTAAAGTAGATTGCCCTCTCCAAAAGAGGTGTGGTTTATCCATCCTGTTGAAGGCCTGAGTAGAAAAAAAGGTTGAGTAAGGGAGAATTCAATTCGATTGTCTTTGAGTTGAGACAAGTCTTCTCCTACCTTTGGATTCAGACTTGGATTGGAATTATACCATCGGCTCTTTGGGTTCTGAGGTCTTTGAACTCAGACTGCAACCGCAGCCCTGGTGGCTCCCGAGACTTCAGCTTGCTAGCTACAGATCACAGGACTCCTACCCCCCTATAATCACATAAGCCAGTTCCATCTATATTTATTTCCTCCTGGTTCTGTTTATCTGGAAAACCTGATGAACATGGTGCTCAGTAACTTACGTCTGCTTTTGTTTGCACTTTGCCTTGCTCAGCCTCTTTCCTACTCCACTATCCCTAGTTCATCCGGAGGCTCAGCCCCTGTAGTGCTGCAGGTTCATGCATTTCAGTAGTTGATGGACACTCAGCAAGTTAATTTTAGTCTTTGGATCTTTGTAACAAGCCTGTCACTGTGCCTAACTGCCTAATTCTAATAGCTGAAATTTGTCCCTGAAACCAAGCTTCTACCTTTTGCAGACCAAACCTAGTTCAATGTGTTCCTAACTTGATTCCAGGTGTGGTTATCCTGGAGTTCTAGCCATACTTGCTCTTGCAAGATTGTCCAGTAATGGATGAGAGTTTTCCTTGAAGCTCACTATATGCCTTTTAGCTAGGAATTTCAAATATTGCCTGTCTCTAGATTCTCAATTGATAACCACCACACACTGCAACAATAATAGTATTGTTATTTGTAACAGCAACTAATATTTCTTGAATGCCTACCATGTACTGGTTGTCAAAAAACTTCATTAGGGTTTTTCTGTAACATCTTATAAAAAGCCCAACCAAACGTTTTGGCCAGCACAGTATACAGTAATTACTTTTCCATCTCATGTAATTCTTACACTCACGCTATGAAAGGAGGAAACTGAGGTTCCTCAGATTGAGGATATTAGTTTTCCAAAAGTGGTGAAAAGATCATAATTGAACATCATACATTTGACAGCAAAATTTGGCCTCTTCACTGTGGTTCTGTACTCTTTATTAATAGTACTATTTGTTAGTATGTAAAACCACTCTTTTCTTTTGTGGCTTTTACAAGACTTTATTAACTTTTGTTGAATTCCTTGGTGCTAATTTCTCGCCAAACTGTTGACTACTAGTACTCTCTAAAGACTCTACTGCCGTGGTTGATGAAACAGTGAGGGTAGTCACTATTACCTGTTGGTGTCTGGCCCTCCCCCCCTGTCCCTATCCCCTGCTTGTCCCACCAGCAGACATACTTTCTCCTCAGTTCTGGTTTGTTAATCTGACACAGTCAACTTTTCCTTTCCTGGCCATATCAAGAAATGTATTATTACTCCTATAGAAAAATATATGTCTAGTTGAAGAGGTCTAAATGAAGCAACTCATTTCAGATTATATATATAAGCTTGTTTTTATTTTTGATGATTAATTTTTCTATGTGAAACCCCCAAATAGGGTTATCAACATTTTCAGTAAATGCTTATTACAAGAAGATTTAGAGTCATGGCAACATTCAAAAGTATAAGGACATGATGCTGACCTCTGTGAGCTGCCAATTTGAGTATTGGTATAATAGCCATATTTGAAAAGAGTAATCAAAATATGAGGCAGTTTTATAGCTGTAAAGAACTATGCAAATGTTAAGTACATAATGTTAACTAAGAAGTGCAGAGCATAAGTGCTATAGAATTTTAAAGGGGGAAATGATTACTTTTGGCTGTAATAGAGTGATTCAGTGCTAAGACCTGAAGAATGGCTATCATAATTTTTAAGTGGTGATGAAGAAAAGGGAGCTTCCCCCTCCTCCTTTGGCCCTTATATTACATACAAGGGCATTGAAGGTGGCAAATATTGATGCAAAATCTAAGGAGAAGCAGAAGGTTTGTGTAAAAGAAGAGAGGGCCAGAAAACTATGTCGAGGACAGATTATGGTATTCTTGGATTCCAAGCAGATGAGTTTGGACTTTTTCCTGCAGAAGATAGGGAACAACTGAAGGATTATTGGCAGGAAATGTGATGTGGGATCTTACCCAGTCAAGATCTCCTGTGTTTAGCAGGAACAGTAACAGCCTCCAGACATACAGGGGTGTCTGTACTTTGCTTTTTAGATATGGGTTATGTGGAACTGAGGTCCTGTTAGAGCCATATGGATTTGTAATACATGCTTTTTATCAGACTCAAGTGTGCATACTTTGTGAATTCATTCATTCCACAAAGATGGAGATTCTGAGATGAATAAGCTAATGTCTATCATTAGGGTCTAGTGGGGAGGCATATGTGCATGAAGATAATTATATCTCAACAAGTAAAGTGGGATAGTTGATATATGCACACATGCAGCTGAGATGGTTGGTGTGTTCAGGGAAGGAGACCTACAGAAGATGAGAACCTGGTCCAGCCTAAAATGTTGAGCAGGTATTAGTCAAGCAAAGCGAGAATAAGACTGAGAAGGGCATTCAGGGCAGAGGGTACAGTTGGAACATAGATGCAGAGCTTGAAAGTAGAAGGAAGAGTGGGAAACCCCAGTGGGACCTTCTTGCCAAGTCTAGAGCAGTAAGGAAAGCAGGGAGAAGGCATGAAGGAGCTTGAGTTTTATCCTACAGGTTTTAAGTACTAAATGGCATGGGAAGTTCTGTGGTTTACAGAAAGAACCTTGCCAACTGTTTTTAAAATTAAAAAGAAAAATTTTTTAGACCACACTGTGAGACACATGGGATCTTAGTTCCCTGACCAGGGATTGAACCAAACCTGTGCCCCTGCAGAGGAAATGTGGAGCCTTAACCACTGGAACACCAGGGAAGCAGCTCTTTAGAGGATGCATTTGAAGGTGGGAAGCTTGCAAGTGGGAAGTCATTGTTGGAATTCTCCTGAGAGATAATGGATGAGCTTAAGCTAGGCAGTGACTGTAGGCTAAAAGAAAATTAGACATTGGCATCATTCCTAAGGACAAAGTCAAAAGACAAAGGCATGTATGAAGGCATTTGAGTCCTTAAATACGGTCACATTTCAGGTCCTGGGGTGACCCAGTATCAGACACTGCTCCTGCTGCTGCTGCTAAGTCATGACAGTCTTGTCTGACTGTGCGACCCCATGGACAGCAGCCCACCAGGCTCCCCTGTCCCTGGGATTCTCCAGGCAAGAACACTGGAGTGGGTTGCCATTTCATTCTCCAATGCATGAAAGTGAAAAATGAAAGTGAAGTCGCTCAGTAGTGTCCGAGTCTTCATGGACTGTAGGCTACCAGGCTCCTCCGTCCATGGGAGTTTCCAGGCAAGAGTACTGGAGTGGGTCGCCAGTGCCTTCTCCAAGTACAGACACTAGAGATGTTTAAAAACATTACCTTCTACTCTTGTGAGGAGACGTTTCCTAATATTAAGATGTTTCCTACTATTCTGAGAAAAGAAAAACCTAAAAGTGAATTCTTTCCTTTTCTAGATGAATGAACTAATATCTGAGTCTCAAGGAAATCATAAATAATAATACTGTAACAAGTTTAGCTTGAAACCAACAGTATACCTCTAGAGTAGAGACTGATTAGTGTCACAGTTCATTTCATCATCCATCGAGTCAGTGATGCCATCCAGCCATCTCATCCTCTGTCATCCCCTTCTCCTCCTGCCCCCAATCTTTCCCAGAATCGGGGTCTTTTCAAATGAGTCAGCTCTCCACATCAGACGGCCAAAGTATTGGAGTTTCAGCTTCAACATCAGTCCCTCCAATGAACACTCAGGACTACTCTCCCTTAGGAGGGACTGGTTGGATCTCCTTGCAGTCCAAGGGACTCTCAAGAGTCTTCTCCAACACCACAGTTCAAAAGCATCAATTCTTCGGTGCTCAGCTTTTTTATTGTCCAACTCTCACATCCATACATGACCACTGGAAAAACCATAGCCTTGACTAGACAGACCTTTGTTGGCAAAGTAATGTCTCTGCTTTTTAATATGCTGTCTAGGTTGGTCATAACTTTCCTTCCAAGGAGCAAGTAACTTTTAATTTCATGGCTGCAGTCACCATCTGCAGTGATTTTGGAGCCCCCCAAAATAAAGTCTGACACTGTTTCCACAGTTTCGCCATCCATTTGCCATGAAGTGATGGGCTTGGATGCCATGATCTTCGTTTTCTGAAAGTTAAGCTTTAAGCCAACTTTTTTACTCTCTTCTTTCACTTTCATTAAGAGGCTCTTTAGTTCTTCTTCACTTTCTGCCATAAGAGTGGTGTCATCTGCATTTCTGAGGTTATTGATATTTCTCCTGGCAATCTTGATTCCAGCTTGTGCGTCCTCCAGCCCAGCGTTTCTCATGATGTATTCTGCATATGTCACAGAGCAGCATCAAATTAAATAATGTACTTCCCTGACTATCTGAAGAGTGTTTATGGAGCCTGATAGACCTGAGAGCTTGCTTAGTTGGTACTCTTTGTTGAAGATTTCCTTTTGAAGTATTCCTCTGGGAATGTTCCCACCTGTGATCTGGTCTGCTCCCCAGCCACTACTGTCCCTTGACCAAGAATTGAGTCCCTGTCCTTGGAACATTCACCAGCAGAGGGCACCCTCCCCTCTCTGTATATGTGAAAATCCAGAACATCTGTTTCTCTAATCTAGAACATGATCATAAAGTTTTATCCAGCTTCTTGTGAAAAGATTACGGGGGAAAGAAAAAACCACAAAGAATGTCATCTTAGGTCTTTCTGAAAAGGGACAAAATATCTACAGGAGAGTCTGGCTGTACAAAAACAGACAATTCTGAGTCTAATTTTGCTCTCAATAGTTCACGCCAGCAGTTTCTAGAGCTAATATAAAATGTAAAGCAGTTGGAAAGAAGAGGATACAGAGGAGAAAATAAATTCATTCGCAGCAGAACAGCTTACTGCAAAAGTAGCCAGAACTGTCTGGTAAAACTCTTTAGGAGTCAGGAAAAAGCATAGTCTTACAGCTTGCCATGCTATCTCTTAATCTCTCTTTGGGTAGGAAAAAAGAAATCCCAGATATATAGAGATTATACAGCCTGATAAACCACCTTCATATTTATTGTACTGTGTCATTGAACCACACCTCATAAACTCAGCTACACATTTCTCAAGTGCCTGGGACCCTACAGGGCAAGAGGGGGAGAGTAATGTAAAGAGTGATTTGCTGGCATAGGCAAGCTCCAGTATGGTAAGCTGGTTCTTTGGAGCTTGGAATCAATTTTCCAATAGAACCAAAATACACACACTGTGGTGAAAAAAATTTTTTTTTAATTTTTAAAAATTGGGCCATAGTTGCTTTATGATGTGTTAGTTTTTGCTCTGTCAGCTATACATATACATATATTCCTTCCCTCTTAGACCTCCTTCTCACTCAGCCTCCATCTCACCCCTCTGGTGTGAGCACTACACTGGGCTTCCTGCACAATATCACAAGTTCCCACTAGCCAGCCATTTTAAACATAGAGGTGTATATATGTAGATCCCAATCTCCCAATTAATCCCTCCTCCTCCTACCCCATGTCCACATGCCCATTCTCTACATCTCTATTCCTAACCTGCAATTAGGCTCATCTGTACCATTTTTCTAGATTCCACATATATGTGTTGTTATGCAGTAATTGTTTTCTCTTTCTGACTTACTTGACTCTGCATGACAGCCTCTAGGTCCATCTAACTCTACAAATGATCCAACTTCATTCCTTTTTATGGCTGAGTAATATTCCATTGTATACATGAATGTGGTGAGGTTTTGAAGGTAACTTACAGATTGCCATCTAAACTACAGCTTACTGAAATAATAGGCATTTATACAGTTTTGTAGTATTTTACTAATCAAATGAAACCAACTAAGAGAATAAAGATAATTAATACATCTGAACGTTTAAGTAAGTAGAAGCAGGTCTCACGTTCAATGGTTCTCAACGGTGGTTACTCTTGTCAGTTTTTGAAAGTTGCGTCTCATGCTGTGTGGGACTGGCTTGTGCGTTGCTGGTTTAGCAGCGCTGGGAACCCCATTCTACCTGCAGTAGTGCTTGCCAGTTACTCTGACAACCCAGACACCCTCATTTACTTCCCACAAAATGGAGAGGGGCTGGGAACTGCTCAGATATGCTTGGGGAGAATCAGAGGCACTTTTAAGGTTGATGGAAAAGGCTTTCAATTCTTTTAGGTTGTCTTTTACTTAACATTTCATAGTTCAGACTACATTAAGAAGAGCATTTTTTTTTCTTCTGGTATTGAGCAGGATAATTTTTTGGCTCAAAGATGAAACAGAAAATATGAGCCAAAAGAAAACTGCTCATTGCTGAAACAGTATGTATGTCTTGGAAAAGGACCCCCGGGTTGTAATAACCTAAGCACCTATAGTGTTGTTTCTGTGGTCCTTTGTGAAGGCTGGACCAGGCCATGGGCTCATGCCTCTTACTGTTTTAGAACATGCTTGACCTTGGGCAAATCACTCAAACCAAGTCTTCTTCTTAAAATTCTATGGTCCATTTCTATAATGAAGATTTTAATAATACCTCTATTCTGGAAGGGTGTGTGTATTTGTAAAAGTAATAATATATATAAAATTATTTGAAATCTATGAAATGAAACCTACACATTTTAAGGCAATACCATTGTTATTTATATTAGTGTTGTCAACCAGAAGGTGAGTGTGGCGATGGTGAAGGTTGCAAGTTGAATTGAATGATCTCAACTCAGGCGAGCTTGTTTCCTGTACTGCAAGGCTAGGATTGGTATGAAAAGTGAGAATGAGTCGAATGTAGAGCTGGGAGAGAAATAGCTTATACCTGCGGAACATCTTTATGTTAATATAGTCAAAATTGTTACGCAGGATACTTGTGACCCAAGGAGAACAGATCTGTAAAACAATTTTATGGGTAGCATTCTCCATTTAACCTAAGTAGAAGAAATAAACAAAACACCACCACCACCAACAAAACTTATTTGTGATAATCTCACCAAGATACAGTAAAGAATCTGTTCTTCAAGTGTTAACAGCTCACTAGTGGAAGACTGATGCACTCTTCCAAGGATAGCAGAAGGCTCTACAAGTAATGTATAAGCATTTGCTGATTTTCATGCATGATATGTGTTCAGGGTAGATATTAGGCAAAATTATGATGTATTCAGATGTGCTTTCTGCACGTTTCTAGACCCCTTTAAATAGCCCATGCTTCTCTCTTCTTTCTTTTTACTATATTCTGTGGGTATTTTGGTCACAACTCCCCCTCCCTGACAGTAAAAACCACTTTCCCCTGGCCTCAGGTCTGTACTATAGCATTCAGTTTCTGCCTTTCTCAGTACCTGTCTTCATTTAAACAGATAATTTTTTCAAGGCAACAGTACATCTAGGGATAAGTAGATAATTTATGAGGCATGAAAAAAATTTCATACCCCTAAAATGTTTCCCTCAATGACTTAAAGGGCCCAAAATGACATATTAGTCACTTCTCTAGGTTGCAGTTTTAAATGGTATTGTACATTTGTGTCTTTTCTGAAGATAAAGGCATTATCATTCATTAATAACTTTGAAATTATTTTCATCAGGATAAGAGAGAAGCAATACAGCACAGGGATTGAGAACAAAGATATAGGAGCTAGACTGCCTTTGCTTGAAACTCAGCTCTGCCATCTGTTCTCTGTGTGACTTTGGACAAGTGACTTAGCCTCTTTGTGCCTCAGTTTCCTCATATTACCATGCAAATGTTAATAGTTGCCAACCTCACAGGATTGTCAGGAGGATTACATAATTTATTATATGTGACGCACAGCAAGCAGTGCCTGATATGCACTCAATTTGCAGATTATTATTCTGCCCAGGCACTAACACTGGTATTTAGGAAAATAAAATAGACATTGCTTCCTTCACTGAAGAGCTTATACCCACACAGGCTTATTGAGACTGCTTCAAAAGTGTATTAATTTTCTATTATTAATAAAGTTTTTTCCTGTACTTGAAAAACTTAGAGAACCTTATAACTAATATAGGTAGTATAGTTATGTGAGCTTAAAATGAGAATGCTACTCTCCTCTTGCAACCTGCTTTAACCCTTATTGCATTCAAATATTCTTGTCTTCCGGCCTGTCAGACTTTGCTTCTCTTAGAGCTCTTTGACTCTCTCTTGTGAACTAGCTATTGGCATTCTTCAAAGGTATCTCTGGTACAGTACAATTTTGTGGAGGGCAGAGATCACATCTCATTCATCATTATGAATTCACCAAAGACTTGCTATGTGATTATCAAATGAATAAACTGAGATATCCACAGGACAGAGACTTCTGAACGCTTGCTCTTTGCTATATCTCTAAGCATCTAAAGCAGCGACTGGCACATAGTATGTGATCAATAAATATTTGCTGATGATTTTGTTAAATGAAGGGAGGCACAGACATGCTGTTGAAGTACAAATGGGATTCTACGTACGTGTGAAACCAAATTTTCCATTGAATTATATTAAATATTTTGAGATCTAGTCCTTCAAAACAAAATGTGCATTGGGGAAGCCAACAATGGCATATATACTAGGATATTTGCTTGCTCCTTTGGATATTCCTCTGAGGAGGATAGAAATAGTTGTTATCTGTAAGCTCTGTTCTCCTGTCTGTAGGCCTAGCTATTGCCTCATTTGTCCACTCATTCATTCAAACAAAAGCTATTGAGTGCTTGATCAGTGAAAGGCACTGTGGTTGGTGATGGGTGGCATGAGGCAGGAAGTATACACGAAGATGTTGATCACAGAGTGTATGTCTGAGTAGCTAGAAAAGTTTGAAAAATCCTGGCCGAAACATGTATGACCAGCAGTCACAGATACATAAGAACTAGCCCATTCAAAAGAGAAATAATAGAAGGAAGAGAATAGAGAAGGAGAACAAAGTGCTCTCCACCCCTTCCAGGTCTCTTGTCCTTCATCTTCCTCTGCACTTTAGGCTGCCTTGATGGATAAACATCTTGGAAGCAGTATGCTTGCTCAAGAGGAAACCTCAGCAGAGTGGTCAGCACTGTGATGCCCACATGCTTGACTCCATGCTTAGGGTGACTGTACGCCTAGATTTTGCTAAGACAGTCCTAGTCTATGCCTGTTGTTCTAGGGTAATTAATAGCGCCCCTTTAACTATTAAAATTTTTATAATTTAAAGGATAAATGATAAGATCTCCCATTCTCTCAAGTGAAATGTTTTAGAGCATGAATGCATCACTGCATGCCAGCCTCCATGGTTAAATATACCTGTTTAATACTCTGTAGAGAGGAGAAGGCAATGGCAACCCACTCCAGTGTTCTTGCCTGGAGAGTCCCAGGGACAGGGGAGCCTGGTGGGCTGCCGTCTTTGGGATCGCACAGACTTGGACACGACTGAAGTGACTTAGCAGCAGCAGCAGAGAGGATTGTTTACTTTTTCTCTAGTAGAATTGTAAGCCCTTCAAGGAAAAGAATCTCATTTTCAACTTGTTCTTTCTTTCAGGTATAGCTGATTACATAGTAGCCTGCAATAGATTCTTACTAAATTTTTAGGATTCTATGTATACATGCATTTTTTCCTATTAGATATATATTTTCTTAGAGCTATATGTATTTATCTTCAGATAACTGTCTGCATGACTTATTTATAGCATTTATTAGGAGATATAATCTGTAGAAACTTTATACAAAATTATGCTTTCCAAATGCTCATTTCATAGCTTTTAATTTGCACATTGGAATCAGAAAGGTTGGTAAGTAAACACTGAGGTGTATTTTTCACTACTTTGCAGATTATCCAACACACACAAACATCTACAGTAACATAAAGTAAAATTTCTATCAGTGTTTCCTTAGATAGAAAGAAAGCACAAGCAAGGATGAAGGAAAAAGAGATAGAGATTCCAGGAATGGTGAATAATACAAGGAAAGCAAAAGAGATGGGAATTAAAATGATATGCATGTTGAAAGCAAACAACTGTTTCTTTATTGAGCACTGGTGTATGTGTCATTTATAAGTAGTACTGGTATTATTAAGCTTTGCAGGGTAGAATACATGGAAGACGGTAGAGGTCTAGGTTCTAGCACCGTGAATGTTGAGTTTTCAAAGTAATCACCCTGACACTTGTAGGAGAAGTTTTGCACCCTTGAACTGGTTCATGATATTGATTTGAGGAAACACTGACATTTCTTTGGCGGCATAGTATACTTATCCATTTGTTTTTTTTAGATGTTTGCATGACAGGGGTTTAACAGAGGCAGAGACAATGCTCTCTTTTTTATTCTAAACCATACGTTGCATGATATTTATCTTGTTTTTAAGTTATGTTTTTAGTTTTGTAAATGTACCCATAGGCATTAAGTAACAGTAGCATATTTATAAATTAAAATATAAATAAATAATTTCAGAAAGCAATAAAAGCTGGTAAGTATATTTTCATGTGAATTGTTTTTAAGGAAAGAAACAGTTTCATAGGCATGGAGAAACAAATCATATCAGTTCACAGAAGACTAGAATGCAGCAAAACATCTTAAAATTCTAAAGTTTATGAAAACCTAAAGGATAAACATATGCCTTGAAGGAAGGTGTGCTCTAGGCTGTGTCTAGGTTGGCAGGGAGGAGAGGGCTCTGGTGGTTCTACAAGAACTGTATTTTCTAATGTTAATAGTGATTGAAGCAGAAACCCTGCTCTGTATTGCACTCATATAATCTACTTGGTTCTGGGTAGAAGAGAATAACTAGTAAGCCTGTTAATGAGCTTCTGAGCTGCTACTACTGATCTGAACATGTGCCATGTTGCTTCAGTCGCGCCCAACTCTTTGCGACTCCATGAACTGTAGCCTGCCAGGCTCCTCTGTCCATTGGATTTTCTAGGCAAGAATACTAGAGTGGGTTGCCATGCCCTCTTCCAGGAGACCTTCCAGACTGAGGGACCAAACTGATGTCTCTTACATCTCCTGCATTGGCAGGTGAGTTCTTTACCAGTAACGCCATCTGCTAAACCACACTTTGCATGATAAAGGAAAGGAAGCCCCTGGGGATGATCAGAAGGTGAGATGCAGGAAGTCTCAAGGCCCTGTACAAATGGGTTCCATTTCAGCTCTTCCCATTTCAAGAAAGGACTCTACTCATCAAAGCGTTTGGGCTTGCATCCCTGAAGAGACAGTGCAGTCATTTGTGCAGGAGAGGCAGGGATCTAGTCATGGTCAGGACTTTGCAGAATTTATTTAAGGAAAGCAAAATCTGTCACAGAAATCAACTGTTACAGAGATCCATGGCTCAAAGATACTCTTGTGAGCAATTACAATTAGAACACAACAAACCTAGGAAAAGAGTGTTTTGGGACCCCTAAGGAAGTATTCTTATACCTACATGTGAAATGCCAGGCTGGATGAAGCACTGAAGCACAAGCTGGAATCAAGATTGCAAGGAGAAATATCAATAACCTCAGATATGCAGATGACACCACCCTTATGGCAGAAAGTGAAGAACTAAAGAGCCTCTTGATAAAAGTGAAAGAGGAGAGTGAAAAAGCTGGCTTAAAACTCAACATTCAAAAAACTAAGATCATAGCATCTGGTCCCATCACTTCATGGCAAATAGATGGGGAAACAATGGAAACACTGACAGACTTTATTTTCTTAGGTTCCAAAATTACTGCAGATGGTGTCTGCAGCCATGAAATTAAAAGACACTTACTCCTTGGAACAAAAGCTATGACCAACCTAGACAGAATATTAAAAAGCAGAGACATTACTTTGCCAACAAAGATCCATCTAGTCAAAGCTATGGTTTTCCAGTAGTCTTAAGTGTCAGACACGACTGAGGGACTCAGCTGACTAAAGAGGTATTCACATTATGCCAGCAGAGAGAGAGTTCCTTTAACTCCTGGAGTTGGAACTTGTTCCCAGTCCCTTGTTGAGGAGCCCAGAGACTCAAGATGCTATGAAAGCAAGTAATAGCAAGGTCACATTATGCACGCATTTAACCTAGCTGGATTTCAAAACATTGATCAAAAGATAAAACAGAAGATGGAGATTTAAACAGTGCCCGGTGTGAGCTTACCATTTTACTTAATACGCTTAAGCCCACAGGCAGTAAATGGAGTCAGTTAAATCAGCACATTTCAAATCATTGAACGTTTGAAACCTTATTTTAGAAACGTGAGAAAGATTTAAGGATTTCCTTGATCAATGGCAAAGAAATCAAACATCCGCCAGGCAACTGGGCTGTACTCCAGGCCTTACAGGAAAAATTTAGATAAAAGCTAAGGAAGAGTAAGATGGACTCATAAAATCATCTATGGAATGATGAGGATGAACAAGAAGGGCCAAGAAAATAGAATCTTCATTAATTTGTTGAAGTATTTCAAGCAGAGATATCCCTTAGAGATGATTTCTGAATATATTATCTCTTTGGGGTTATATACTAAACATTATAATAAACATTATACTTATTTGTGTGTGAGCATATTTGTATATATGTTATATATGCAAAACCATGATGATAATGGAAAATACACATAGACTTTTAAAAAATATTTATTTTTAATTTACTATTGCTTTACAATAGTGGTTTGATTTCTGTCATACATTAACATGAATTAACCATAGGTATACATATGCCCTCTCCCTCTTGAAGCTCCCTCCCACAACCTGCCTATTCCTACCCCTCTAGGTTATTACAGAGCCCCAGATTGAGTTTCCTGAGTGATACAGCAAATTCCCACTGGCTATATATTCACATATGTTAGTGTATATGTTCCATTTTACTCTCCATTCATCTCACCCTCTCCTTCTTCTCTCCCACCCTTGTTCATTTGTCTCCTCTATGTCTGCATCTCCTCTGCTGCTCTGTGAAGAGGGTCATCAGTACCATCCTTCTAGATTCCATATATATGTGTTAATATACAATATTTGTTTTTCTGTTTGTGACTTACTTCATTTAGTATAATAGGCTCTAGGTTCATCCACTTCATTAGAACTGACTCAAATGCATTCCTTTTTATGGCTGAGTAGTATTCCATGGTATATATGTAACACAATTTCTTTATCCATTCATCTGTCAATAATTTGGGTTGCTTCTGTGTCTTAGCTATTATAAATAGTGCTGCAGCTAACACTGGGGTAAATGTGGCTTTTTCAGTTTCACTTTCTTCAGGGTATATGCCTAGAAGTGAAACTGCTGGGTTGTATGGTGATTTTATTCCTAGTATTTTAAGCAATCTCTATACTGTCTTCAACAGTGACTGTATCAGTTTACATTCCTACCAGCAATGCAGGAGGGTTTCCTTTTCTTCACACCCTCTCCAGCACTTGTTGTTTATGGATTTTTTGATTATGGCCATTCTGTCTGGTGTGAGGTGATATCTCATTGTAGTTTTGATTTGCATTTCTCTAATAATGGGTGATACACATAGGCTTTTAAGGATATTTGACTTTGCCCCCCTTTTCTTTTTTTGGTCTTAAATAATGACTTTAAAAACTCACCTCTTCATATTATTCTTCCACTGTATCCTTTTTCTGGAGTGCATGTGAATGAGTTCACAAGAATCCCAAGTAAGTTATGGGAGAGAGAAAGTCTTAGGCAGGTGGGTATATAAGCTTGTATACTGAGTTTCTACTATTGTTACAATTTGATTTGTGTTCAAAGGTTGATAAGGCTTGGGGAAACTCAAGAAATGTAAAAGGGCAGAGTAAAACCATAAGTTTTCATTGCAGAGTCTGGGTCAAATATTTCCCGGTAAATTATTTTGTTGCATTTTATAAAGTTTTGGAAGATGGTGCCTCTCTTTTATTCTGTATTTTTATATATAGACATCTGGTTTAAGGGGGAATCTTACATACTTTACTATTAGGTTCAAGATGTGGACACCTAAATTTTGCTGATCTAAGTAAGAAGCCCTCTTTGGAAGAATTTGTTCTTTGTAATCTGATTAAAATGTCAGCTGTTACAGTATGAATTTAGCAGTAATACCACGTTTTAATTTCAGAGCATTCTATTTGTGATTTGCTATGTACTTTCATAGGCATTCTAATATCAGTTTCACAATATTTACATTGTGACTGAGGTCATGAGGATGGGTAGAGAAGGTACAAAAGGTGAATTAGTCAGTTCTCCATCTTCAAGAAGCCCATGGTTATTTAAGACGAACTGATATTTAAGGAAATAGTTATGACATAGACTATGCACTAGTGAAAAACAGATTCAAGGGATTAGATCTGATACAGTGCCTGAAGAACTATGGACAGAGGTTCCTGACATTGTACAGGAGACAGTGATCAAGATCATCTGCAAGAAAAAGAAATGCAAAAAGGCAAAATGTTTGTCTGAGGAGGGCTTACATGACCAAGAAAAGAAGAGAAGTGAAAGGCAAAGGAGATAAGGAAAGATTTATCCATTTGAATGCAGAGTTCCAAAGAATAGCAAGGAGGGAAAAGAAAGCCTTCCCAGTGATAAATGCAAAGAAACAGAGGAAAACAATAGAATGGGAAAGACTAGAGATCTCTTCCAAAAAAATTAAAGATACCAAGGGAACATTTCACCCAAAGATGAGCACAATAAAGGACAGAAATGGAGTGGATCTAACAGAAGCAGAAGATACTAAGATGGGGTGGCAAGAATACATAGAAGAACTATACAAAAAGATCATCATGACCCAATTAACCATGATGGTGTGATCACTCACCTAGAGCCAGATATCCTGGAATGAAAAGTCAAGTGGGCCTT
>SJYC01078523.1:0-12482 GCA_006408675.1 Madoqua kirkii
CAAGACCTTAATTGCTCCATGTGGAATCTAATTCTCCGACCTGGGATTAAACATGGAACCTCTGATTTGAGGTCATGGTGTTAAAAGGTTGTTGTTGTTTAATCATGCAAAGACGCTGGGATTCTATGCCCCGGAGGAGAATAATTCAATCCAGGGCCAGAGACGAGGCTTGACCTCTCAGAGTTTCTGTGTAATAAAGTTTTATTAAAGTATAAAAGAGATAGAGAAACCTTCTGACATAGGCATCAGAAGGGGGCAGAAAGAGTATCAACACCACCACCACCACCACCACCCCCGCTAGTCTTCATCTGGATGTTATATACTCATTAGCAGTCTGTTAGTAAAAGAAAAGAATGTCTTAAAATTCAGAATGGCACCAGGCCCCTCCAAACATCTGATGCATTTTGAGATAATCTTGGCACCAAATGGTTTATCCTGGGCTATATAATGATTAACTTGAATCTTGAAGAGGGGCAGATCACTATACAAATAGTTTTGTTTGCATAGATTAGGGGAACAGTATCTGAGTATAACATATTGGTTTGTCAAGTAGATTCTGAGCCATTAGGCAGAACCAATTTAGAGACAGAGTTTGGTGTAAACGCATGCATAGCTTAAGACAAATATTTCTATAAGAAAAAAGGCATTGGTTATCTCTAGATTTGAGAATAGTTGACTTCAGGTGAAACCAGCTGTCATTACAGTAACATAGTCTTTTAAGAGAAATCTTCTTTAAATTTGTGTAGAGAAGGAAAAAAAATATTGTTAGTTGGTTTCCTCTTGACGCTTAAGAGAGAGAAAAATGTCTGACACTTGTAGGTTATTTCCTCTGGAACCCCTGGATTCCCTGCCTGTTATCTTCTCAGTGTCTTACTCACTGGACCTCTAAAGCAGTCCCCTGTTGTTGATTTTTATTATGATCACCATGCAGAATGGTGTGAAATAATACTTCACTGTAGTTTTGATTTGTGTGCCTTTACTATGTTGACTTTACTTTTTTGGCCTCTAAAATCACTGCAGACACCTTTCTTTCCAAGACTGCTTTCTTAAAGAGTCCTTCATTGATCACTATAGATGTGCCACTCTCATCCCACCAAAATAGATTAAAACTGATCACTTTCAACTATTTTCTAAAGTTTTTGTGGAAATGTGAGTGAAAGAAAATCGTTCAGCTCATCTGTTTCAGAGACAGAATATGTGTAGTATGTCCTTTTATTACAACTTCCTTCTTCAGTAACAGATCTCAAAACAGAGTCCCCAGTAATTGTATAATCATACAAAGAATATCTAATGGAAGTTTCTGAACCAGTTGATTCATTTTTAGAAGGCCCATATTTAATTTCTGTAAAACGATGTGCCAGCTCAGAGAAATATTTCTTCAGATACGTTTTCATTTGTCTGATTTTACACTGCAATTTCAAATGTCACTTGGCTGGCCTACAGACAGAAACTCTCTAGACCATCAAAGTGGTTCTCAAAGTCAAAATGCTGTTACATCACAGAATCACTAATCTCTGAATGGTATCTGTGACATCACAAAGTCACTGGTCTCCTAATAATTGAAGAGTAATGTTCAACCAATGTTAATGTCAACATCCACTTAAAATGCAGACTGCTTACAGAAATAGTAACCAACACAGTGAAGCTTACAAAACCTCATTCTTAACAAATTTTTAAACAGAAAAAGCACATCAATAAATCTACTTCCATTTCTGAAATATAAGAAAACAAAATACAAATTCACATTTTACAATATCCCACTTCATTACACACATCCTTAATATTCAGTAATTTTTCCAAACCAAACTTGGGTCTACTCGCTTCTATGCAATAAAATCAATCAACTGACTGTAGGTTTCACTGAAAGCAAGTGTTTATTGTAGGGCCAAGTAATGCATTTTAGCTGTTGGTGCTTCAAAAGCCCAACCCCAAATTCTTTCAGGTGATATGTTTTAATGACAGAGTAAGGGTGGGCCAAGGGATGCGTGATCAGTTTTTGGATATTCTACTAATGGCCTGTAACTGATGATACTGGGAGTCAATAAACTCTGTGGTATATGTAATTAAATTTCAGCCTGTTTGAGTCTTTAGCATCTCTAAAACTGTTCACAGGATATTGCTCAGAATGTTATCCATGGCCCTTGAGGAGGAACTAAGGGCCCTTGACTTTGCTTAGTGGCTAAATCATTATTATGCTCTATCGCCTGATACTTTGTTTGCTTCTGGCTTTTCTAGCTCATCTGATTAAAACTACTCTTGGAACACAAGGAAGTAAAGAATCTCTTACCTCTGTCTCTCAGTTTTTGTACTTATCAAGCTTAAGAAGAGACTGCTTAGAACAAGAAATGAAATAAAGTTTTGGATTTAGAGCTTGATCATAAATGTGAATGAAAATCTCATATGCAGGTTCGATTTCTTTTTCATATTTCCAAGATCTTGGAGTGTTTAAGTCGGCAAAAACTGTGGCTATTTCCTGTTGAGATGGAGCATGGAGTTGAGGATAATTCTGAGATCTAAGCTTGATATCAACATTTTATGTTATGCAAACATTTCCATCTATTTTATATAAATATGGCAAAAGTAGACATATATATGTACTGTCATTAAACCTGGACAAACATTTGAAAATTGGTAGATATTTATTAAAAGTAGAGAAAGGAGTGATATAAAAGAGTCCTCATATTTTACATGCAGCCAAGAAAATATATTTTGAAGTTTTCCCACTTACATATATTCAATAACTGAGTAGACTTTTGAATCATTCTACATTTGGGTTTTAAGTTTTTCCATTGCTGTTATACCTAACAGAAATGAAAAGCCATTGTACTTTTTTTTTATACACCCACACATACACACCTATGTGTATATATGTATATATGTCAAAATATAATTTTAAGCAACTTTATTTAGGTGGCCAAACTCTTTGCTTGCTCCCAAGATCTTAAAAGAACTGTTTCGAAAGTCCAACTTTACTTATTAAGTTTTTCACTGAATAATTCAGATTCTCTTACTGCCAGGCTCTCCTTGAGCTCATCTTCCACTATTCTTTCTGAAATAAGAGATGAGGTTAATACATATGAGGACACCTTAAGCCCATAAAATTATAACTCTCATTTACTTACAGATATTGTTCAAAGAAAGGTGTTCCTCTTCTCACGTAAGATACAATTTTAAACATTCAAGTCTTTAGTAACATAAGAACATATCAGAACTACACACACAATGGTCAGCTAGCTGGGATTTAAGAGAACATCTACCCATTTAATTGGATAAAAAAGATGTCCCAGATCATATTCAGGCTCTTCTGGCTAGCTGAACATTGAAATTATATGATATATATATCAAAATCATTTTTCCATAATTCAGTATGTAAAATTTTCTTTCATCACTTTCAACTTCTGGTACTAAATATTTCAACAGAAATTATTAATGATCAAAACTTCTCTCACTTCATGCCACAAGGGTTCAGCTCCCTGCTGCCCTCCACATCATATCTCTTGTTTCTTGTCCTCCTCTGTCTTTTTTGTACTTTCCACATTAGACAAAATCTAACTAGATAGCATGAATAGGTTCAATATATTATGTTAATGGAGAAATATATTATAGGCTGTGTATTTTCTCAACATTTTACCAAGTTGTCACAGAAGCATGGCACAAATGTGCCAGTAAGAAACTAAAACTAGAAATATTAAATATAATAACTATCACCTTAGAATACTCTTAGAAAATGATGTCTTTTCCAAAACATTGCGGGAAAATGAAGGTACAAGAATAATTCTCAAGGTATGATAATTCTCAATGTTGATAGAAAAACACAGGGTGAACAGTACATTTGAATTCTCAGTATTACACAAAGTAATGACATCTGGTTCTACACTTTCATGGGAAATAGAAGTGGAAAAGCCAGAAACACTGACAAATTTCCTCTTTTGTGACTCTAAATTCACTGCAGATAATGATGGCAGTTATAAAATTAGAAGAAAATTGCTTCCTGGAAGAAAAGCTCTCATAAATTTTGAAAACATATGAAAAAGTGAGGATATGGTTTGACCAATGAAGATACTAGAGTCAAATCTATGGTCTTTCCAGTAGACATGTACAGATGTGAGAACACCAAATTGCTCTGCTGGGGATGGCTTGTGAGTATCCATTGGATTGCAAGGAGATGCCAGTCAAATATATAGGAAAGCAACTCTGAAGAGGCATTAGAATCACTGATGCTAAAGCTGAGTCCCCAAAGCTTTGACCCCTCTGAGCAAGCATCTGACTCAGTAGAAAAGACCCTGATTTTAGGAAACAATGAAATCAGGAGGAGACATAAGTGAGAGAGAAGGTTGTATAATACACCCATTCAATGGACATGATCTTAGGGAACTGGACATGATCTTAAGGATCCTGGGTGATGGTGAGGGACAGCCAAGTCTTGTGTGCTGCAGTCCAAAGGTCACAGAGTCAAACATTGTCTTGTGACTGAACAGCAACAAGATTTCAGTTAATAGACTAGATCTTCCAGGGTTGGAGTCTCATAATGTTAGAGGAATAGGAGGCACAGTCCACTCTCTCTCACACAAATTCATCAAAGGATCGACTGGGCATGATACACCTTCCAGAAATAGATTTGTGAATGATATTTATGTACCCTTGAATCTGAGAAAGGAAAACCAGTCTTTAAAAGGAGATAGGACAAAATAACAGATGTAAGGGAAGAAAAGCTTTTAGGATCTAGACCCACCTTGGCGAGGGAGTTGTAAAGAAGGAGAAATTTACACAAAAAGGAAACTCTCCCTCCTAGGTTTCAGTGGGGGAAGAAACAGAGTCAGGGGAAAAAGAGCAAAAATGCAAATTATGCAAATAAATACAATTTCTAGACAATAAGTGGCTCAGATGCTCCCATCGACTTTTATACATGGAGCCTGGGAGGAAGATCTGTGATGTATTCAAACACGTATGTTTAGAACCAGGCTCTAGTGCTCTGTGGACAATCTGACAGAGCTAAGGTGACATAGAAACATAAACCATGGTAACACTAGAGAAAGAAATTTTACAAAAGACCTACCCTGTGAGAAGGCTGTAAGGCCACATAGTGAACCATGACACAATCACAAAACAGAAGACTGTACACTAGAAAATGCCAAAGGAAACCAAGCCAGCTTCCATTTAAGACCCTTTCCTCCACCAAGGAAGAGAGGAATGTATACGACTGCCAGAGACAGAAAGAAATAGATTACTAGTGTCTTGGCCCCAGAGTCACCTTCTACCAAACTCTAAGCTGATTGACAGTTGCTAATGATGAACTCCTGAGTTCATGGACAGTTCACATAGGCCAGGATCATGACAGCCCAGGGTCAGCTATCCTGAGGATACATATGGCACACCTGAGATATGAGCTCTGACAGAAGCAGTAAACTGAGTGGCTGAGACCAGAGAACTACATAAGAGGCATGGCCCAACTGGGACTGTGTCTTTTCTTCAACCTGTCACTCGAGATTTTGGACTTGCAAAGAGCAAAAATACATAGCCAATTTTTGTCAGTGCCCTTGCAAAGCATCTAGTTGCCTGATTTGCTGGGAAGTGCATAAAACACGTGGGACAGTTCCCTCATATACCAACCAGGTGGATCCAGAGAGTATATGTCACATTTGTCAGTGGTAAGCCCAATGTGGTAAATTCACCTCAAGCACCCCTGCATATCCCAGTGTTATTTGTTTTCAGTGTCCCACCTCACCATAAAAACACTGAGCAAGTGAGGTCAAATAGGAGGCTACCACACCCTTTTTTCATATTGAAAACCAGATATTGAGAGGTTTTCAAATATTAAAAAAAAAAGCAAATATAAACAAAAAAGCATAAACCGACACAGAAAGGACAGGTTCAACAGAATAAGTCTAAAATTAATGTCAAGACTGTTCAATTGAGGGACAACAGTAGCCTTTGACAACAAAGGGCTTAAACAAAGGACTATGTGACACTGTAATGACACCAAAAAGCACTCAATTTTTTGGAAATTCTGAGATCCATTTTTGTACTATTTCTTCAACTTTTACCAATGTTATTCCTTTATTATACTGTAAACTTTTATTTCTATCAGCTATTATTCAATTCAGTTCAGTTGCTCAGTTGTATCCTACTCTTTGCAACCCAAAAAATCACAGCATGCCAAAAAAAAAAAAAAATCCATTTTTAAACACACACACACACACACACGAGAATGTATTTGACCTCCATGTTTTGTTTTTAAACTTTTTAAATAAGTCTAAATTTTATTCTTGGTTTTTAACTTGCTTTCGAAAAATTGTCATCAGTATTGTAACATTAGGAACAAAATCTTTAGGATCTGATTTTATTTATGGTTTTACTTCCTGAATTGATTGCTCCCTCCCCTTTTAACACTCTCCTATCTCTTCCTAGGCATTTCTTTCTCCCTCCTTCCTCTTCTCTCTTTTCTAGAACTCTGTGAATCCATTTGATGATTTCTGAATGAGGAGAGTAGTGTCACCATTAACTTGGGGTTTTATCTTCTGTATAGCATGGATGTGGCTTTTTGATGATACTGTATTCTGGGGGCATAAACCTAGAGGCTAGGGCATAGAACCAGAATTTTACATTAACATTGAACTCCTTACCTCAGGAAACATTAAAGGACAAGCCCCAGAGTTTCCATGTCTACATGGAAAGCAATCACCACACTCTGGCCAGCAAGTTCAGCACAAGAAAATTCACAGCTATTGTACAGTAAAACAGGAACACAATAGTGAATATTATAAAAGGGGGTGCATGAAGCTATACCACACCCACAAACATCCCAAAGCATAATCCATGGACAATTCATTGCAATTCAGAGAGAAGGGATACAAAGCTGCCTGCCACTGCACAGACACAAATTCCATGAAGTATTAAACCTTGACAGGTCACTGGTCCCATCTCACCCCCATAGCATGATTTTTCACAACACAGTGGAGCCATAAACTTCCAGCTTCTGGAAAGGAAACCCAAACCACAGCAATAGAGATAAAATAAAATGAAAGAGAAATATGCAGCCGGTGAAAGTAAATGATAAAAACCCACCAAAGAAATTAAAAAAAAAAAAAAAAGTGGAGATAGAAAGTATTACTGAAAAAGAATTTGGAATAATGAGGATAAAGATGACCAAAATCTTGAAAGCTAAGTAGAGTTGCTAGTAAATACATTGGAGACCTGAAATTAGAAGAAATAAAAAAGGTTTACCATTGATCTAGAAGAAATAAGAGTCAAGCAGTAATAATGCAATAACAGAATAACAATACCCCGGAAGGAACCAACAGTAAAATAACTGAGACAGAGAAAGAACTAAGTCTAAGGAGCAGTGGCTGCATGGGCACAAGTGAGACAAGAGGAGCTACTTCACGTTCAAAGTCAGGAGGGGCAGCTGTAAGGCAATACCCCACTTCCAAGGTAAGATAAAGCAAAGTAAAACAGTAGGTGTTGTGAGAGATCATCAGAGGGAAGACACACTAAAACCATAATTATAGAAATCTATCCAATATAATCACACAGACCACAGCTTTGTCTAACTCAGTGAAACTAAGCCATGCCCTTCAGTGCTACCCTGGATGGGCAGGTTTTGGTGAAGTGATGTGACAGAATGTGGTCCACTGGAGAAAGAAATAGAAAATCATATTAGTATTTTTCCTTGTGAACCACATGAACAGTATGAAACACAAAATGATAGGATACTGAAAAAGGAACTAGCCGAGTTGGTAGGTGCCCAATATGCTACTGGAGATCAGTGGTGGAGGATTAACTCTAGAAAGAAAGAAGAAAAAAGCCAAAGCAAAAAATAAAAAAAAAGACCTCGTTGTGGATGTGACTCGTGATCGAAGCAAGGTCAAGTGCTGTAAAGAGCAACACTGCATAGGAACCTGGAATATCAGGCCCATGAATCAAGGCAAATTGGAAGTTGTAAAACAGGAGATGACAGGAGTGAACATCAACATTCTAGGAATCAGTGGATTAAAATGGACTGGAAAGGGTGAATTTAACTCAGATGGCCATTATATCTACTACAGTGGGCAGGAATTTCTTATAAGAGATAGAGTAGCCAGTGTGGTCAACAAAGGAGTCCAAAATGCACTACTTGGATGCAATCTCAAAAATGACAGAATGATCTCTGTTGGTTTCTAGGTCAAACCATTCAACATCACGGTATTTCAAGCCTATGACCTAACCAGTCATTCTGTAGAAGCTGAATTAGAATGGTTCAATGAGACCTAAAGACCTTTTAAGAAAAACATCCCAAAAGGTTTTGTTTTTCATTATACAGGACGATAATGCAAAAGTAGGAAGTCAAGAAACACTTGGAATAACAGGCAAATTTGGTCTTGGAGTAGGGAATAAAGCATGGCAAAGGTTTGAAGAGGTTTGTCAAAAAAATACACTGGTTATAGCAAACACCTTCTCCCACAATGCAAGAAAAGACTCTACACATGGACATCATCAGACAGTCAACACCAACAATAAACTGATTCAATTCTTTCCAGCCAAAGATGAATAAGCTCAATATAGTCAGCAAAAACAAGATCAGGAGCTGACAATGGCTCAGATCATGAACTCCTTATTGCAACATTTAGACTTAAATTGAAGAAAGTAGGGAAAACCACTAAACCATTCACATATGACCTAAATCCAATCCCTTATGATTATACAGTGGAAGTGAGAAATAAACTTAAAGGACTAGATCTGATAGATAGAGTGTCTGATGAACTATGGATGGAAGTTCATGACATTGTCAAGGAGACAGGGACTAAGACCATCCACATGGTGGTGTGTGTGTGTGTGGGGGGGGGATGTAAAAAAAGAAAGCAAAATGACTGACTGAGGAGGCCTTACAAATAGCTGTGAAAAGAAGAGAAGAGGAAAGCAAAAGAGAAAAGGAAAAATTTAAGTGCCTTATATGAAACGTTCCAAAGAATAGCAAGCAGATTTAATAAGTCATCCATCAGTGATCAATTCAAGGAAATAGAGAAAAATAACAGAATGGGAAAGACTAGAGACTTCTTCAAGAACATTAGGGAAACCAAAGAAACATTTCATGCAAAGATGGATTCAATAAAGGACATAAATATTGCGGAACAAACAGAAACAGAAGATATTAAGAAGAAGTTGCAAAAATACACGGAAGAACTGTACAAAAAAAAAAAAAAAAAAGCTTCATGACCCAGGTAATCACGGTGGTGTGATTACTCACCTAGAGCCAGACATCCTGCAATGTGAAGTCAAGTGGGCCTTAGAAGGAGGCGTCACTATGAACAACGCTAGTGGAGGTGATGGAATTCCAGTTGAGCTACTTAAAAGCCTGAAAGATGATTCTGTGAAAGTACTACATTCAATATGTCAGCAAATGTGGAAAACTCAGCAATGGCCACAGGGTTGGAAAAGTAATTTTCATTCCAATCACAAAGAAAGGCAGTTCTAAATAATATGCAAACTACTGCACAATTGTACTCCTCTCACACACCAGTAAAGTAATGCTCAAAATTCTCCAAGCCAGGCTTCAAAAGATATGTGAACTGTGGACTTCCAGATGTTCAAGCTGATTTTAGAAAAGAGAAAGGAACCAAAGATTAAATTGCCAACATCAGCTGGATCATTAAAAAACCAAGAGAGTTCCAGAAAATACATTTATTTCTGCTTTATTAACTATGCAAAACCTTTGACTGTGCAGATCACAATAAACTCTGAAAATTCTGAAAGTGATGGGAGCACCAGACCATCTGACTTGCATCTTAAGAAACCTATATGCAGGTCAAGAAGCAGTAGTTAGAACTGGACATGGAACAACAAACATATCAACTAGGAAAAAGAGGATGTCAAGGCTGTACATTGTCACCTTGCTTATTTAATGTTTATGCAGAGTATATCATGAGAAACACTGGGCTGGAAGAAGCACAAGCTGGAATAAAGATTGCTGGGATAAATATCAATAACCTCAAATATTGAGATGACACCACTCTTATAACAGAAAGTAAAAGGAACTAAAAACCTCTTGATGAAGGTGAAAAAGGAGATTGAAAATGTTGGCTTAAAGCTCAACATTCTGAAAATGAAGATCATGCCATCTGGTCCTATCATTTCATGGCTAATAGATGGGGAAACAGCAGAAACAGTGTAAGGCTTTATTTTTGGTGGCTCCAAAATCACTACAGATGGTGATTGCAGCCATGGAATTAAAAGATCCTTAACCCTTGGAAGGAAAATTACGATCAACTTAGATAGCATATTAAAAAACAAAAACATCATTATGCCAACAAATGTCCATCTATTCAAGGCTATGTTTTTTCCAGTGTTCATGTATGGAGGTGAGAATTGGACTGTGAAGAAAGCTGAGCACAGAAAAATAGATGTTTTTGAAATATGGTTTTAGGGAAGACTCTTCAAAGTCCCTTGGACTGCAAGGAGGTCCAACCAGTCCATCCTAAAGGAGATCAGTTCTGAGTGTTCATTTGAAGGACTGACGCTAAAGATAAAACTCCAATATTTTGTCCACCTCATGTGAAGAATCTACCTGTTGGAAAAGACCTTGATGCTGAGAGAGACTGGGGACAGGAAGATAAGGGCATGACAGAGGATGAGATGGCTGGATGGCATGATCACCTTGATAGACATGAGTTTGAGTGATCTCTGGGAGTAAGTGATGGACAGAAAGGAAAATAGGAAAAGGTCTGATTGGAGCAGTAATAAATGTCCAATGATGAGAAACATAGCATCTAGATGAAGAACATTAAAACAAAAAAGGGTGTGGTATATGAAAATTTCTTGAGGAAGTAAAAGTTGAAACCACCCTTAAGTGAGTCAGGACTCAAGAATTGGGACCAGACGTGGAACAATTGACCACTTCAAAACTGGGAAAGGAGAGTGACAAAGCTCTATATTGTCACTTGCTTATCTAAATCATATGCAAAGTATACTACTAAAATACCATGTGAGTGTATCACAAGCTGATTCATGGTTGTTGGGACAAACATTGTAAACCTCAGATATATAGATGACAACATAAAAACAAATAGAAAGTGAAGAGGAAATAAAGAGTCATTTCTTGAGGGTAAATGAGAAGAGTGAAAAACCGTGCTGAAAATTCAACATTCATAAAAAAACAAAGGGCATTTGGTTCCATCACTACTTGGCAAATATAAAGGGTAAGCGTGTGGAAACAGGGAAAAGCTTACTTTTCTTTGGCTCCAAAGTATTAAGAATGATGAATGCAGTTATCAAAGTAAATGTCATTTGCTTTTGGATGTAAAAGCTAAGAAAAAACGAGTCATTACGTTATAAAGAAGACACACCACATTACTAAATTCTCAGTAAATAAGGAAGGTCAATTATGGTAAGAGTGGAGGCTATGGGATGTTGCTGAGAATATACCTTTTGATTGTTAATTTATTTAGCATCTCTTTATTGCTAAATCAGTAAGTACTTCAAATATATCATTTGACAGGCACCATGAACTTTGTTTATTTCTGGGGAAAGCCATTCAATATCACAGTTATCCAAGTCTGTCCCTCAACCAGTAACACTGAAGAAGCTGAAGTTGAATGGTTTTATGTAGACTTACAAGACCTTTTAGAAATAACACCCAAAACAGATGTCCTTTTCATTATAGGGCACTGGAATGCAAAAGTAGGAAGGTAAAAACCACCTGGAGTAACAGGCAAACTTGGCTTTGGCTTGCAGAATGAAGCAGGGCAAAGACTAATAAGAGTTTTGCCAAGAAAATGCACTGGTCATAGCAAGCATCCTCTTCCAGCAACACAAGTGAAGACTCTACACATGGTCATCAACAGATGGAAAACACCAAAGTCAGATTGATTATATTCTATGCATCCAAAGATGGAAAAGCTCTATAGAGTCAACAAAAACAAGACCAGGACCTGACTGTAGCTCGCATCATGAACTCCTTATTAGCAAAATCAGACTCAAATTGAAGAAGGTAGGGAAAACCACTAGACCATTCAGGTATGACCTAAATCAAATCTCTTATGATCATACAGTGGAAGTGAGAAATATATTTAAGGGCCTAGATCTGATAGAGTGGCTGATGAACTATGGAATGAGGTTTGCGACATTGTACAGAAGACAGAGATCAAGACTGTCGGGAGCCGCAGCCGCCATCACAAGATGGCGCCGGTTTCCTGCTTCCTGGTTCTTCGCAAACATATAGGCTAAAAAGACGCATGCGCAAGATGTGTCTCTTGGCGTCAAACGGATATGCTAATCAGGTATTCTGGCAGTATTCTGTCATGAGCCAATCAGAACGGATATGCTAATCAGGTATTCTGGCAGTATTCTGTCATGAGCCAATCAGAGGTTGACAAGTCTCCCCTCTGGGCTATATAAGCAACCGCTTTCCCTGCATCGGGGCCCTCGTCACTTCCTAAAAGAGCTGTAACAATAAACTGCGTGTCAGAAGAATCCTGTCTGTGGCGTTCTCCTTATCGGCGAGGCGGGCG
>SJYC01078525.1:0-12837 GCA_006408675.1 Madoqua kirkii
TAAGTAAATAAGTAGAAATAAATAGATATATAGAAGCCCATTTGTGGATAACAAGTGATATAGATAAGTATACACATACAAACATAGTATGATATTTGGAATGTTTTTCATCTCATGGTAATAGTTGTAGTGATTTTAAAATACTTTTTCATACATCACTGTATTGACTAAATTTTTAAATTATATTTTTATTTATAAAATCAATAATGTGATTTTTACTTTTTAAAATATGTTAGAGAAATAGTCATCCTTGAGCTTCCCAGCACCCAAAGAAAAAAGGGACCTTCATTCAGTTATAGTCTAAGCATGAATGGCATCCATCAGATTAAAATAAACCAACCCAGCAAAAGTGCAGCAATTCCTCAGAGGAAATACAACTTTTCCAAGCACTCAGATTTATAGAGGAGATGCTGACTGGGGTGGAGGTGGCATCTTCACAATCTGCCTTCACCAATCAAGCAAAGGTCTCTTTTCATACCACTCCAGTCCTTTGATATGTGTTCACCTGCCCCAGCTGGAGGAAAGCACCAGGTGGCCAGAATTTTGGCCTCTGGTTAGCAAGATGGCCACTTCTTCAAGATTTATTCACACAAGTTAATGATTTTTCCCTCCAGGTGAATTCAGGTTGTGGTGGGCCCAGATGAAGGGAGGGTCCATCTTTTCCCTTTCCTTTTCTCCCACTATACACACACACACACACACACACACACACACACTCTCTCTCTCACTCTCTCTCTCTCTCTCTCTCTCTCTCTCTCTCTTTCTCTCTCCCCTCCAGTCATAAAAACTCACATGCAGTTCTCATCTTGATCACCACCAATTCCTCTTTTCTAGAAAATGCTTCATAGTATTGCCCATGCCTTTCATCAGGCTGACCATACTCATCCTTCAGGGGCCAGCTTACATATCACCTGCTCCAGGGATCCTCCACTGATCCCCCCAAGCAAAAGGAATCAGGTTCTTGGGTTGGGACAATTAACCCACATCTGACTATTCCACAGGTGTTACAGAAGTCAGTGGGGTTTGAAATCCCAAGAGGTCATGATTCATGCACAAACCATCTAACAGCTCTAAAAATATAAAAGGTGAAATCATCATTGCCTCTTAGAGCTATGCAGAAAATAACTGGGTGGATAAATTGACATTTTATGTTTCTTTTTAACAGCATTTGGGAAGATTGAAAAATATTTCCATCATAAATTGGGAGACTAGAAATGGCTTTAAAAAAATGTACATGTCCATCTAAGGTTATACTCTAGGAGGAAAATTTTATCCAAAAAATTATAATCCCCCATAAATTTGAAAATTGGATTTTGAGAGTCTATCCCATGACCTAATTTACAAAGGCTGTATGTCAATATTGTAATACAAGGTAACTAGAAGTGAGACTTAAAAACATGGCCTATAAGATACCCTGTAATTCAAAAATGGAAATCAGCACATATGGCCACAAATTATTCTCTTTCATCTCCTTTCATCTGGACTTGGTCTTGTGGCTTGCTTTGACCCATAGGACATTGGCAATCACGACGCAAGCAGAGTCTTTAAAAGTGATTGCACCCTGAAGGATCTCTCCCGTGCTGCTCTTGGAACCTCGCGATTGCCCTAAGGAGAAAAACCTCAGTCACATCAGCCATCTCAGATGAGATCATCATAAACCAGATAGCCTCAGGCAACATATATGCTGACTTCAGACATGACCAAGCCCAGTCAAGATCAGTCATGCTTAACACAGACCAGAAGAACCATCAGCTGAACCCAGGCTAGATTGTTGACCTACAGAATCATTACCTAAATAATTGGTGGTTGTTTTACGCCACTACGTTTGAAGCTGTTTGATATGTGGCAGAAGTTAACTATTTACATTGTGGCATCCCATAATGACTCAGGAGACAAGGGTCCTGCCTCCAACTCACTGTGCAACCTTCAGCGATCACTGGACCTTTCTGGTACACCTAGTTCTTGCGCTATAAAATGACAGTCAATTAAATTATCAAACTTAAACAAGCATGAAAAACTTCTTCCAATTCTGTCACATTCTGTGATTCTAAATCTCAATCACAAATACTCATGAGTGCAGTTAATATTCTATGAACTGAGCTGAGGCATAGCTGAGTCTCTGGAGTTTTCTTGCCTCGAGGCAAGAGATTCTGAGATTTGCTTACCTGACATATGAACATAAAAACAAAATGCTTCTTCAGCATTTTATGATCTTGTTGGACTCTTAGGCTAAAATATGAAGTTGAGAAAAGCTGACCAGAAAGAAACTATAACTGATCCTGGCATGCAAAGAAAGGAAATTACTATCAACATCTAAATCCAGAAAGAGCTTTCTGCTGGGATGTGAGGCTTTCAGAAAATTCAAAAATAGGGTTGGGACTATGCCTTGTGGAAGAGAAAGCTCTCAGATTGCAAAAGGAAGAAAAATCTTAATAAATCTTATGATTTTCAAAACCCCCAAATTCATATTTTTATTTATCTAGAAAGTAACCCAGTGATTTTCTTTTTAAAAGTTACCTAGAAAAAAACAAAAGGAAACAGGAGCAACATATGTTGGTTTT
Organism: Madoqua kirkii; assembly: GCA_006408675.1. Lineage (NCBI taxonomy): Eukaryota > Metazoa > Chordata > Mammalia > Artiodactyla > Bovidae > Madoqua > Madoqua kirkii. The sequence goes on from SJYC01078525.1 coordinate 2,562, forward strand.
CTTTGTTTTCTTCAGTGATTGAAATAAATCATAATGACCCTCTAAATGCTCTCTGAATGGAGCTGATATTTCATGAAGTTGCATTCTTGGAACTGGGGCTGGAAGCAATAAAGAGTGTATATTAGCCAAGAGTAATTTTATTTTTCTATTTCAGTATCATTGCTCAGAAGGACCCAATACTGAGGTTGCTGGTGCATCTGGGAATAAGTTTGCAGGAGAGAAGCAGTGAAAATGGATACTTTTCCAGAAAAGAGTTATTAGCATGAATTTCACAAACTGGACTATGTAAACCCTGGGGTTACTGCCTGAGTGTACCCAAGCCCACAGAATCCACTGGCTGAATCTTCCAGGAGCATAATTTTTACTTGAAGGGTAAAACATAGAACAGTAAAATTTGTCCTTCTTCCAGCATGTGTCTTCAGGAGTACCTCCTTCATCAGGGATACTGATGTGACTAAGGGTGAAAAGCCAATATTAGACAATCTAAAATAACCACAGGGTAAACATTTTAAAGAAAATGCCGAGTAAAGAAGATTTTCTTTCCTGAGTAAAGAAAATCATCAAAAGCACTGCATTTCCTCTGAGAGACGGTCTGGGGCTAAAATGTTGGTTTCTTACCTGGACATACCTTTATAGGCTTCTCCGTCCATGGGATTCTCCAGGCAAGAATACTGGAGTGGATTGCCATTTCCTTCTCCAGGGGATCTTCCTGACCCATGGATTGAACCCAGGTCTCCCGCATTGGAGGCAGATGCTTTAACCTCTGAGCCACCAGGGAAGCCCCAGTTCTAAAGATAGACCTTCATTATTGTTGTTTTCCAGTCACTAAGTCATCTCCAATTCATGGACTGCAGCACGCCAGGCTTCCCTGTCCTTCACTATCCCCTGGAGTTTGCTCAAACTCGTGTCCATTGAGTCAGTGATGCCATCCAGCCATCTCATTCCTCTGCTGCCCGATTTCCCTCCTGCCCTCAAATCTTTGCAGCATCAGGTTCTTTTGCAATGAGTTGGCTCTTGGCTTCAGGTGGCCAAAGTATTGCAGCTTCAGCATCAGTCTTTCCAGTGAATATTCAGGGTTGATTTCCTTTAGGATTGACTGATTGGATCTCCTTGCTGTCCAAGGAACTCTCAAGAGTCTTCTCCAGCACCACAATTCAAAAGCATCAATTCTTCAGTGCTCAGCCTTTTCTGTGGTCTAACTCTCACATCCATACATTACTGCTGGAAAAACTATAATTTTGGCTATAGGGAACTTTGTCAGTAAAGGCCTGTATCTCTCAAGCCATTCAAAGAATTTGTTTTTTTTTTTTAAAAACAACAACAACAACAACAACAACTAGGTCATCTTAGGAAACACTACTTAAGAACAAGGAAAGAATGTCATTGAATCTACCCAATGGTTACCACCAAAGTGTACATTTCTGATCTTAAGGAGCTCAGATCACTGACAATGGAATGATTTGATAAGTTGAAACTTCACCCAGGCACCTCTCCTCTTGGCTCTTCTTTAGTGTATTTATTTTTTTTAGAAAACATTTTCTTGAGCCTTGACTTTGAGCCAGGACTCTTCTGGGCACCTGCAGTTCAAAGGTCCTCTCTGGTGGAGCAGATGTCCACCTGGGGAGAAAACATCATATGAGTAAGTACATGAACATTTTTACAAGGACGTCATACTCTTTATGTGTGTATCAAGTCATGTCCACATTCATGAGGTTTCATAGAAAAAAAAATAATAATAATCTCAATCATTTTAAAATCTGCATTGTTGAGCCAACCACTTGTAAGCTATTTCCATTCAAATCTATATAGTATCAGAGTCTATCACAGCCCAAAGAGTTCTCATCACTTTTGATCCATCTCCTTTCATTCTGGGTTATCTGACAGTACAATTCAATTACAATGCAAACAAATTGCAGAGAGAAATTGAAGAGTTTACCAAAGATGTAAGATTTTATGAAATTGATGAGAGAAAAACTTCATGCCAAGCCAATGACAGATGGGCCTCTTGCAGTTCATCAGGTAACAAAGGGAAGGGGCGGGGATTGGCAGAGGTGATGAACTGGTGGTCAAAACAGAATGGCTGGGCCATTGAGTGGTTTAGGAAAGCCTTTAGAAGCTCTAAGCTCTTTTTGCAATAAACAGCTTTCTTTATGTTTGTGTTGTGAAGATATAAAGAAACATGAAACTAGGGAAGCCATATCATGGCACTATCCGATTCTGTCATTAAAAATTACGTTCCTCAAAATTATCAACATATAACCTTGTTCATTCTAAAACCACAGTGTGTGATGGAAATTAGACTCTAAAACTGGAAAGAATAAAATTAAAATTAGTTTATTTTTATGGTGTATAGGTTCAGTTTTCAAGCTAAAGTCTGAATCCAAATTTTTTTAAAAAAACGCTCCTCTGTTGCCTATGAAATATTGGCTCCCTTGTTAAGTGAACTTGCTCTTTCCAGGTATGATTACCCATGGATAACAAGGCCTCTTGTCATCACACTGGTGTAAGTGTTCTAAAGGAGAGTACAGAGGGCTCTGAGACCCCTTAGCTAGCCTAGGGAGGTGAACCACAGCTGAGACTTGAGAGATAAACAGAGACTAGAGGTGAGAATATGCTGGAGTGGGTCACAAGGCAGGCTGGCAAGGTCTAAGAAGTAAAAGAAAGCCACCATGGCCAGAGGCAGGTACAGGAGATAAGTCTGCAGATGTGGGAAAGCACCAGGATGTTTCTCTTCACCAAAGGAGCAACAGATCACCGTTGCAGGATTTCAGGCAGGAAAGTGACAGATCTCTGATTTAAAGAAGCTCTTATGGGTACCGCATGGCAGGTACCATCTTACCTCTTACTAGCAAAGCCTCCCTGGACATCTTGTTTCTTCATAGACCCAAAGCCCCATTCAGAATTCCCAGACTGGAATCAGACTTTCCAGCTTTAGGGCCCCACTGAGGGACACTGCTTCACTGCAGGTTTATAAGACAGTGATGATGCCCAGTGAGAATGAGTGACTGACGTGACATTTTGTGTTGGAAGTCTTTAAGGTCTCCACTTCCAATGATGAGACAGTACCAAGGACTGGAAATATCCTCTTACCTTAACCAAAAAAATGAAGAAGATGCCAAAACAGAAATTTTTTTCAGAACTTGGGCAACGGGCAGCACAGCCAATGATCCCTGAAAGAAGGGAAATAAGTAAAACGAGCCCTGTGATTGGCCCAGATTGCCGCTGGAGTTTCCAGACCAACAAGTCCAGCAATATAGCTGAGTTAAAGAGACACAGTTATGAATTTGGGGAGGCCAAGGTGGCTGGAATTTGAAGGATGGAGTACCTATGAAAAGACAGAGGCACAGAAAGGAGAAAGCTACAGAAAGAACTGTCCATTTACCTGCTCCCCTTGAGTCTTTAGCTGAGTGCTGATCAGTGCATGCATGTGAGAAAGCTACTCAAGGCGGTGGAGGGGAGAGGGTGGTGAAACAGGATAGGACCAAGTAGGACAGTCACCAGAGTTCATACTTGGCTGGGAAGAGTCTGTGTTCTCATCAGCCAGAGAAGAACACTCATAATATACAGGCACCAAGGAGATATCAAGATTGCCAGGAGAAATATCAATAACCTCAGATATGCAGATGACACCACCCTTATGGCACAAAGTGAAGAGGAACTCACAAGCCTCTTGATAAAAGTGAAAGAGGAAAGCGAAAAAGTTGGCCTAAAGCTCAACATTCAGAAAACGAAGATCATGGCATCCGGCCCCATTACTTCATGGGAAATAGATGGGGAAACAGTGGAAACAGTGTCAGACTTAATTTTGAGGGGCTCCAAAATCACTGCAGATGGTGATTGCAGCCATGAAATTAAAAGATGCTTACTCCTTGGAAGGAAAGTTATGACTAACCTAGATAGCATATTCAAAAGCAGAGACATTATTTTGCCAACTAAGGTCCGTCTAGTCAAGGCTATGGTTTTTCCTGTGGTCATGTGTGGATGTGAGAGTTGGACTGTGAAGAAGGCTGAGCACTGAAGAATTGATGCTTTTGAACTGTGGTGTTGGAGAAGACTGTTGAGAGTCCCTTGGACTGCAAGGAGATCCAACCAGTCCATTCGGAAGGAGATCAGCCCTGGGATTTCTTTGGAAGGAATGATGTCGAAGCTGAAACTCCAGTACTTTGGCCACCTCATGAGAAGAGTTGACTCATTGGAAAAGAGTCTGATGCTGGGAGGGATTGGGGGCAGGAGGAGAAAGGGACGACCGAGGATGAGATGGCTGGATGGCATCACTGACTCAATGGACGTGAGTCTGAGTGAACTCCGCGAGCTGGTGATGGACAGGGAGGCCTGGCGTGCTGCGATTCATGGGGCTGCAAAGAGTCGGACACAACTGAGCGACTGAACTGAACTGAACTGAACTGAAGGAGGTACCCAAAAGGGTATTTTTTGTCTCAGTACTAGAGAAAAATTAGCGCTGGTCTTAAGATTGCTTTTTCCCACCCAACAAAGCTTAAAAACAAACCCTAGAAATACCAAATGGCTTCTAAAGAATTTATCTGTATCCCAGAACAAAGCCAAGAATATTTAAAGGAATACAAAATGTCAAGCACCACCCATGGTAAAAAGTGACAATGTCTGACATCCAATCAAAAATTATCAGGCATGCCAAGAAGCAAGAAAATTCAATCCATAATGAGGAGAAAAATCAATCAATAGAAACAGACCCCCAAATGACACAGATGATAGAATTAGTAGGTAAGAAGCCAGCTCTCTCATCTGAAGACTTCCACAAGAATAATCACTAAAGGGAAGTGGTCTTATGACAACCATCAAATGAAAGGCACTAGAACATCAAGGGTAAGAATGAGTCTACACACATGGTTTTAATCTCACCTCAAGTTTCCTAGAGCTCAGAAATTCCTCTCAACAGAGACTGATGGTTCTATTACAACTTTCAGACTGAGTGGAACTCATTTCAATTATTCAGTCATTTGAAATTAGAATATTCCTTGAGGGACAAGAAAGGCATGAGTAAGTCTGGGCAAAGTCCATTAGAAAATCAATCTATTTAGCAGCCTTTCAAAAATATTCAATCGAGTGTATTATCAGGCATTAAATCAGCATTACTTTTTATTAGAAAGATAGAATATTCTGGTTCGGCAACAGCTCTTATTCAAACCTCTACTTCACTTCACTATCTGTTATCTATTCTGCCATCCATATCTGCTGTTTAAATCATGAGGAAAAATTATTTGAAAGACAAGCCCTCTGTGACAACTGAAGAATTTTCTCCATTGCAGTGATTATATTATTGCTGAGCTGTGTTAACATGTAAATTCTTTTCTAAAGTCAAGTGTAGGAATACAACATCGGGAGCTAGCAATTTAAAAAGTAAAAATCTCAATACATATTCAAAATGACTAGTTGTGGGAATAACTTTTCCCATAATGGGAGCACAGGTAATCTTTAACATCCTCTGACTATAAAGTGGGAACCCAAATTCTCAGCCTTGACTTTTCCAGATGACTTTATTCCGCTTATTTTCTTTATTTGATGCTTGTATTACAAAATAATATATGCTTGCTCTAACAAATAAATCCATGAAAAATACAGAAGGAAAAGCTAATAATCTTTCAACCACATTCACAACCCATATTAATACCCAGGAGGACATTGTCCATATCTATACAAATGCAGTTAGATTACAGATACATGTATGGCCGTGGTTTGGTTTGATTCTATTTTTACGAATGTAAGATCATACTACAGCTATTACTCGAGAGTGTGCTTCTGACACTTAATATATCAAAGACTACTCCACATTAACACTCTAAAATTTATTATTAATCATGATTGATTAGTTTATCAATCTTGTTTTAAAAGACGTATTTTAGATTGTTGGTGTTTTTTACTTCTTTTTTTTGCTATGACAAATAATCCTAGAGAAAAATATCCTTATTTGTCTGTCCCAGAAGCAGAAAATCCAGAGGCCAAACTGCCTGTAGATAAGATTTCCTCAAAGCATATTACATGGTCAAACGTATATATGTATATATTTTTAATAGCTACTGTCAGATTACTTTCTTCAAAAAGATAAAGTTTGCAATAATACAATGTATATCAGAAATGAATCACAGTGCCAGGACCCTTTCAACTGTCCTCTGGAAGTTTGAGAGAGTTACTTAACCTCTCAGAGTAGCCCCCCTTAAATGGTAATATAATAATATGCACATGAGAATGGTCAGGATACACTCAATACATGGAAAGTGTTGAGAGTATTATTATTGGTATTTTTAACATCATCATAATTAATCTACTATCTTGAGATTAGTCAAGTGAAGGTTTTAAATTACAAGCAATGTCATGTTGAAAAAAAACAAGATGCATTTATCCCGGGCATCCAGGAAAAATAGAATGCCTATTAAATGATCCTTATAGTGTTACAAAAAACTGTATTGTTTTAAAGCCTAGTATTAGAACAGTTTGTTCATGAGTTGTTTCTATTTTGGGGCTGTTCCACATCTTAACTCCTGTCTAGCTTTTGTTTGTTTGTTTGTTTACTACTCCCCTTTAGAAAAGTGCCTTGAAAAAGTTTCTTTAGGAGATCAATCATTGTCAAGAAGACCATGAAGAGACCAGCCTTTGCAACTTAAACTGACCAGGGTGGTGTTGGTGAAGACTCAAGACTCTAGTGAAACCATCCAAGCAAGGGAGGCAGGTATTGAGGCTGGACAAGCACAGGCCCTGGCAGTAGCAAGGCCTGGGATGACCCCTGTCCCTATCAGAGTGTGACCTCAGGAAATCATTCCACTTTCCAGAGCCTCTATTTCTTCATCTGCAAGTTGGATAGAAGAGTGTCTTCCCCAGCGCTGTGGCTATGAATGTTTTAATGGAACATTCCCTAAGGAAACTGTCTACAAGTGAGGTCAATGTGACCAATAGTCACGCTTCAGGAAAGCAAGATGGGACACATGGTCAGAGGTCCAGGCTCAGTGGGTGGGTGCCAGGGTTGTCTTCACCCTAGCAGAGGGCTCCTGGGAAGATCTGCCGTCAGGATGGCCCATGGTCTCCCTTTTAGCATCTCCAGCATCGTCTCCTGACCTCCTGTTTTCCCAAATACAAGAAGGACAGAGAGAGAAACCATGTGACTAGATACACATGGTCAGCATCCTCTTTGTCTGGCTGGTTTGCAGCCATCTCTGCCTGTTTGAGCTCAACCCCAGAGCCCAGAAAACTCAACTGGAGGCTCTGATTCCTGGCATGATCCGACCCCAGGTCTCTCCTCGCTGGGAACCCCAGGCTATGACCGGCTCCAAAAGAAGAGTCATTTCTGAGAGGTTGGCTTCCTTTGTCCCTACTTCTTCCCAGCAGGTGAGCTGGAAGCATAGCCCCACACTGTAAAACCCGATATCCCGAAACAGACCTTGGCAAAATCATTGTCAGCGTCCTCTCCTAGTCCCCACCAGGCCCCCCCCCAGGGCCTCATCAGTCCTTGTGAAGCCAAAAGCCATCACTTTGCTTTTGTCCCTATTGTAGTTTCTAAGAAAACAGGAGGAAGCCTGCATTTTTTTATATTATACAACAGTCTCAGCCATTTTCTGATGTTTTCATGATGACTGGAAAGGCCCAAGGGTGTCATCCAAAGTGGAAGGGGTCTCTAGGAGAGAGAGAGAAGGTAATCTCATTCTCTCTCTCTCTCCCCCATCCCCATCCCCCAAGGAGGCCAGTCCTGTCTGTCTCACTTGGAAGCACAGGAATTCCAGAGCTGGAGGTACACACTCTGAGAAGGCCACAACATCTAAAAATCTGTTTGTTTTAGCCCAGGAACCATCTCGCTCTATCCACAGGCCATGCAGGATTCTGCCATTAGCTAATAATAGCATTACCAATCCTGAAGTGAAAAGAAAAAAAAAAAGACTCTAATACTTCGTCTTAGCAGCTGATAATGCAAAACAGGGTGGCATTTGGAGGCCTAGGACGATGCCAGTCTCCAGGGAGAGAAAGGTGTTAACTTCTAATAGCTTTTCAGTAATAGCCAAGCATCTGCAGTCCCCTATAAAAAGGGGGGGTTTTTAAAAATTAATCGAGCTGAATGTGCTTCACACTGAGGAGAATGCCAGATTAATAAGTGCATTAAGGGCCGCTTTGGATTGGAAATAATTATGGATGATGACAAGGAGCAGAGGGGGCACGGGTGCGCTCACAGGAATGCATTTTAAAAAGCAGTTTAAAGAGCCTTCAGATGTTGGTATTATCCTGCATGACCAAATTAAGAGCAAATGAGAAAAGTTTATCTGGCATTTTGGAGTATTGAAAGGGCTTAGTGTTATAAATTATACAGTATGAGGGTAGGAAATGGTGAGTAAATTCACGTTAAATATTATTGGCAGTTTAAATAGCAATTGCTTTATAAAGCATTAAATACTTTAATTTGGAATTAAAACTCCAAACCACAACATCCCCAACACCAAAAATATTTCAAGACTGTTTCAGTTATTTATTTGCCAGCCCAATAATTAGAAGTTGCCTTGATCAGAAATTAATCTCCACCGTGTCTAATTTGAGCTCTCAGTCTTGCATGAGTGTGGTCGGTCTGTGCCTTGGAACTGGTTTAGAACTCGTAAGACAGGAAATGCCAAATGCTCTTCCAATATCTTAATCAGTCATTGGAAGAACACATTGCAGTCACAGCCTGGGCTGAGGTTTATCAGTATTTAATCGAGCTCCACTTCAGGCTTTCCTTTCTGGCCGTGCTTCAGATAGCCAAAACTGGCCAGAGATGGAAACTAGGAAACGCAAGTTCACAGTCAGGCATGTTCCAGCAAATGGTATGTCCGTGGTGACAGCTTCCCTAGAGGCCCAGCACTGTATCATGAACACTCTCATCCTTGCTGATGGACGAGTGCCTTTCCTGAGAAACAGTTTGGCAAAATTTCATAAAATTCTTCAAAAGATATATACATAACAATCCAGTTTCTACTAGCTTGTCCTACTCAGATAAGAGCACAAAGACGTAGGTCCAAGTGTATTTATTGCTTCATCACTGCTAATAACAAAAGCAAATATTAAGTCATCTAAATGCCAAAAATAGAACATACTTTTTAACAAGGCACAACACATACATAAAATATAACACAATTATTTTCAACTTGTGTTGTGGATTCCTGGTTTCCACTTAGAGATGGAAAGATATAGAAAGAGCTTCATTCCTATTCTTATAAAAAAAAAATTACACAGAAGTTGCAAGATTGCAACTTTCTTAAACCCATCAGAGACCTGAGGTCATGGGACAGCCAACCACCTGAAAATCTGGAGAAAGATGGTGCCTAGAGGGAGAGATAAAGCAAGAGCACTGGAGCAGACACAGACAGACACCTAAGAAGGAAAAAAAAGAGAGACAGAAGAGATATATGAAGAAATAAAAGCTAAGAATTTTCCAAAATTAATGACAGACACTAAACTACAGATCCAGAGAGGTCAGGAACACCAAGTAAGATACATTCAAGAGAAAAGCAAAATATACTACCTAGGTACATAAGAAGGAGGGGGAGGAATCAAAGAAAAAATTCTGAAGATGCCAGAGAAAAAGGCTTCTTAGCTACAGAGGAAATAAGAGAATTATTACAGCACTTATCAGAAACCATGCAAGGAGAAGATAATGAAGTGATATCTTTAAAGTACAGAAAGTCAGAAAAACACCTGTCAACCCAGAATTCTGTATCCAGCACAAATTTTTTTTTTTAATGAAAAGGAAATAAAGACATTGTCAGGGAAACAGAAAATTCATTGCCAAGACATTTATACTAGAAGAAAAGTGAAGGAAGTCCTTCAGGTCAAAGGACTATGATATCAAACAGAAACTTGTCTCTAAACAAAGATATGGAAAAGAGAAGGTAAAATGAAATTTATTTTTCTTAACTTTAATTTTTCTAAAAGATAACTGACTGTCTAAGGCAAAATATAGTAGCAGTGTGTTATGTGTTTATAACATATGTTAATGTAAACTGTATGCAAATGTAGTACAAAGAACTGGAGGGAGGAATTGGGAACACTATATTGTTGGAAGTCCTTATACCATACATGAAATGGTATATTATTTGAAAGCAGACTCTGATTAGCTAAAAATGCATATTTTAAACCCCAGGGCAGCTACAAAACAATCTAAAAGAGGTATAAATTATAAATCAATAGAAAATAAAAATAAATTTATTTTAAAATACTCAACCTAAAAGAAAGCAGCACAAGGAAAAAAAAAAAAACCAAAAACCCTCAATCTGAATCTTACATTGTA
>SJYC01078526.1:0-80600 GCA_006408675.1 Madoqua kirkii
AAAGTAAGTAAAGAGTTTTCAAAACTCAACAATAAGGAAACAACAATGTAGTTTAAAATGAGGCAAAAGACATAAACAAAAGATGTTTTAAGGATGATGTAAATTTATATTAAAACAATATAAACAAAAATGTTACCCAAGAAGACATGCAAATAACAAATAAGGTTTTGAAAAGATGTTCAACATCATTAGTCATGAGGAAAATGCAAGTTAAAATCACAATGAGATGCCACTTATATGTCTAATAGAATGGCCACAATTTTTTAAATTTTGAAATGAAAATACCAAGCATAAGTGAGGATTCAGAGAACTGGAACTTCCATACATCATTGGTGGGAATTCAAAGTGGTACAACCACTGTGGAAAACAGTTAGACAATTTCTTACAAAAGTTAAATATGCACATAACATGGTTGAGCATTTCCATACCTAGGTATTTATCCAAGAGAAATAAAATTTTACATCTAACACACACACACAAAAAAAAAACCTGTGCATAAGTATTTAAAGTAGTTTTATTTGTAATTGCCAAAACTGGAAATAACCCATATATATATTTCAACTGCTGCTGCTGCTGCTGCTAAGCCACTTCAGTCATGTCCGACTCTGTGTGACCCCATATACGGCAGCCCACCAGGCTCCCCCGGCCCTCGGATTCTCCAGGCAAGAACACTGGAGTGGGTTGCCATTTCCTTACCCAGTGCATTAAAGTAAAAAGTGAAAGTGAAGTCACTCAGTCGTGTCCGACTCTTAGCAACCCCATGGACTGCAGCCTACCAGGCTCCTCCGTGCATGGGATTTTCCAGGCGAGAGTACTGGAGTGGGGTTCCACTGCCTTCTCCGATATTTCAACTAGTAAACAGAAAAAAAAATCATCCTGTGGTACATCCATAACGTGGAATGAAAGAAAGTGAAAGTGTTAGTTGCACAAGTGTCCAACTTGGTGTGACCCCATGGACTGTAGCTCACCAGGCTCTGTCCATGGAATCCTTCAGCAAGAATATTGGAGTGAGTTGCCATTTCCTCTCCATAATATGGAATACTCTTCAATAAAGTAAAGAAAATAACTCTTGATGCACACAAGAAGGCATGCAAATTTTAAATGCACTTGTTAAGTGATGGAGGTCAGACCCAAAAAGTAACATAGTATATGATTCCATTTGTATGACATTATTAAAAAGGTAAAACTTTAGACATGGAAACAAATTAGTGGGACTACCATAAAGGGACTATGTAAAGACATTGCTAGAGATGATGACCTGTTCTATACGATATTAGAATGATGGACATATAACTCCATGAATTTATCAAAAACCAAAGAACTTTACTCCATAAAGAGTGAGTTTTACTGCATGTAACTTCAAAAACTGAGCATGTGGAGGGTACCCTCAACCAGAAGACCTAGCGTAACAAGTCAAGCTGACTGTATTACAAATGAACAGAAGTGGGTGAGAAAAAAACAACTAACTTACTGCAGGAAACAAAATGTTGACCGGATATTTTTAGGTCAAAGACAAAAGAATTGTACACAAATACTGTATTTTTGTTACAGAGAGAGTTAGCTATTCTGAAACTGCTTTATGTATATAGATTAGTTGAACAATTAAGTCAACATATTGTAGATTACGAGAGCCTGGCTTCTCATGTCAGAGAAAGTTAAAAATAAGGAAAGTGAGAAAGCTAGAATGAGCGCTGCAGTGCTGGATTTGAACAAGAGGTATCAGCACAAACTCAAGGGATATTTTTTAAGAAATGAAAATAAATGTGTGTGTGTGTGTGTGCACCAAATACGTATCTCCAAGCTTTGTCTGCTGAATGGGCTTAGAAGCAAGTGAGGACATCTAGCCAGATCTTGATTTCTAAACACCACTCTCCAGTAAAATGAACTAAAGCTGCTGGGAGAACCAGTTGATTCTAAGACTGCTCATAGAAAATATACACCTCCAGGTGTCAGAAAGTAAGAAAGTGCTCAAAAGAAATTTGGGGAAGTGGAAGGTGGACCTGATGAAAAGGCATAGGAACCAACCAGAAAGTGCTCCCGAGGTTCAAACCAAAACAATTTGAGCAACAAAATAAAGGCAGCATTGGATTATAACCATAAAATAGAACAAATATCTATGGGGCCATACTAATATGAATAATCAGCAGGAAAGGAAAGAAGAAAGGGAAGGAAAAATGAAGGAAGGAATGGAGGGACCAGGGTTAGCGAGGGGGAAAGAGAGGGAGGAAGAAGGAAGGACTGGCCTCTGTACTGAAGAATTTCAATTAATAAATGAAGGAATGAAGCAAATAGAAAATTGTCATTAAAATAACACAGTAATAACTGTTGCAATTTATATCTACTGGTGGATGCTAAAATCAGCAGACTAACATTGAGCAAAACAGGTATTTGCAAACTCCTAAAGTATCTCCTCCAAGATTCATTCATTGCAAAGGGAAAAAAAAGACTACATTGGAGGGACATCCAGAAGATCTCACTTTAACCAACCAATCAAGGTTAACATCACCAGTAAGGGGACATAACAACACCCTGAAGATAAATGGGTGAGGAACACATCGGATGTTCTTACCAAAAAAATACAACTTCAATCCAATCATAAGAAAACATCAGAAAAACCCAAATTAAGGGGCCATCTGCAAAACAACTGACCAGTATGCTTCAGTAGGGTCAAAGTCACAAAAAATAAGAAGCTGAAGAACTGTCACAGATGAGACACTAAGACAAAATTGAATGCAATGTGGGGTCCTGAACTGGCTCTGGGGACAGAAAGGGATAATAGGGGGAAAACTGGAGAAGTCCAAATAAAGTCTGTAGTTCAGTAATATTAATTTCTGAATTTTGATCATCATGTCATGGTTGTGCAAGATATTAACATCAGGCAAAGTTTGGCAAAGGCCATACAGGAGCTCTCTGTACTATTTTGCAACCTTTTCACTATCTAAAATTATATCCCCCAAAACTTAAAAATTATATAGATGTAAATATGTATTTATGGACACAAAAGATTTTCACAACATTGCAGGAGGACAAGCAACTCACAAAATAGGCATCTATAAAATGCTTGCTTACTTATCAAGACAAGTATGTACATGCACATATTTCTTGTTCAAATGTGTATATATGTACATGTGTGCTATGCAACTTCAGTCGTGTCCGACTCTTTGTGACCCAAGGACGGTAGCCTGCCAGGCTCCTCTGTCAATGGGATTCTCAAGGCAAGAATACTGGAGTGAGTTGCCATGCCTTCTTCCAGGGGATCTTCGCAGCCCAGACCCACATCTCTTGCATCTCCTGTCTTGTCAGTCGAATTCCTTACCACTAGCGCCGCCTGGAAATCCTGTAAACATGTGTAAACACCTGTTTATGGTGGCTCAGATGATAAAAAATCTGCCTGCAATGCAGTAGATCAGGTTCAGTCCCTGGGTCAGGAAGATCCCCTGGAGAAGGGAATGGGAACTCCTTCCAGTATTCTTGCCCAGAGAATTTCATGGACAGAAGCAGGCTACAGTCATGGAGTCACAGAGAATTGGACATGACTGAGGGACTAACACTTTCACTTTCACATACCTGTTTATGTTTATGATTGCATAAATGTATACATACTAATATATCATATACAAAATATAAAATAATATCAAAGTGGTGCCGTTTGTTTTGCAGAGTGAGTGGGATGGTGGATGGTACTAATTTTTTTCTTTTGTCTTTTTTTTTCTTACGCCATTAATTAATTTTCTTGTGTATATTTGAAATTTTATCATTTCAATGTTTATGTGTAATCCAAGGATGAAGCTGAATTGGGAAATCTGGGAAAGACCCAGCTGCAGGATTCAGCTCCAGTGAGTGTGTCATGAAGATGCTGTGGTCATCGTCTTCTTTGAATCCAGTCTCATTGTTTTACTGCAGAGCATCAACACAGGCGATATTGGACCTTTCTCTCCTTTGATTTCTCCTACCAGGTATCCAACCTCTACAGATGGGGTTTCTGAGATCTTCTGTTCCCCCAAATGCCGTCCATTATCATTCTAAGGTCCCCAAGTCCTCTTGGCAGCTCAAAGCACAAACATCCTTGGGCACAGAGGAAAGTATAGAGAGGCGGTTGTTGAACTCTTGACCTCTTGGCAAAGAGGAGAAACAGCACAAGAAATTGGTCCAGTCACTTCCTTTATGATAGAAAAGGGGTGATGAAACAGATGTGATGTACATTTCAGACATCAAAAGAAAATTGAATCCTTCATTCAAAATTTTCCATAATCTGAGTCCTCAGCTCCAAGACACAGAGGGTTTTTCCAAAGATTGGCAGTCATTTGTTTTACTCATTCCCTTTGGGAAATGATTCCGCCTGCTCGGATTTACACTAAATTTAACGTAGGCCCAATATGCTATGAGTTCATAAGAGAAAGCAGATAGTAGAGGCTGAGGCAGGGCCTCCTAGGAGAGGAGGAGAGACACAAAGAGGGCAGACGCCACAGTTAGAGCCTCTCTCATTACATGACTCCTGACACAGCGGACACAAGCGCTGGCCCCTCGGCATTTCAAATCCAACTTCTCAGAGATTTATTTTTCTCCTGAAACAATTTCTGGCAGCTTTTGATCTTCTAAACTGAAAGAAAAAAATCAAAGAAATCTGTTTCTCTAGAGTATTAATAGCAAAGGAATTTCTGGATGCTGCAAAGTAAGAAAGGAACATAATAGCATCTCGTTTTATTCATCTTCAAAGCAAACTAAATATAGTTTTAAAAAATAGAAGCAGGATACCCTACAGATTTTTGAAGGGATGGAATAAACCTCTTTATGCAAGAAAAGATGACATGAAATTTATCTTAAAGGACATTCACTGGGCTCTTGTCCGCTTAATACCTGCAAGTGGGCTGTTAGAAGGGATGTAGTAGAAATATCCAGTCATTCGGGGAAATTGCAGGCTCCACTATTTTCATCAATATTGGGCATTGCTTCTCTTACCCTGCTGGGAAGTCACTACCATCTGTCCCCCAAAGCACAACACAGGTGTCAGCTTTGCTACGGAGCAGATGTCTAGCCAATGTACCTGAAAACCTGAGCAGCATCTTCATGTCTCCCATAATCCAAATTCAATCTTTACTCCCTCGTCTGGTCACAAGTCTGGGAGTGGGAGTCAAAGTTATGTTTGTATTTCGCTGGCTGCAGATGGCAAGGCACATGTGTGTGCAGAAAATAGTTCTAGAAGTGCTACTATGGGACAGATGCTTCTCGAGGCACTGGAGATAACAGAAATGCTTGTGAGCAAGCACAGAAGCTGATTTCTGATTGTGACATGCACTGCGAAAGAAAGAAATGAGAATGCATGATGGAGAGTCCTGGCGGCATCAGTTCAGTTCACTTCAGTCGCTCAGTCATGTCCGACTCTCTGCAACCTCATGAATCGCAGCACGCCAGGCCTCCCTGTCCATCACCAGCTCGCGGAGTTCACTCAGACTCACGTCCATCGAGTCGGTGATGCCATCCAGCCATCTCATCCTCTGTCGTCCCCTTCTTCTCCTGCCCCCAATCCCTCCCAGCATCAGACTCTTTTCCAATGAGTCAACTCTTCACATGAGGTGGCCAAAGTGCTGGAGTTTCAGCTTTAGCATCATTCCTTCCAAAGAAATCCCAGGGCTGATCTCCTTCAGAATGGACTGGTTGAATCTCCTTGCAGTCCAAGGGACTCTCAAGAGTCTTCTCCAACACCACAGTTCAAAAGCATCAATTCTTTAGCACTCAGCCTTCTTCACAGTCCAACTCTCACATCCATACATGACCACTGGAAAAACCATAACCTTGACTAGACGGACCTTCGTCGGCAAAGTAATGGCTCTGCTTTTGAATATGCTATCTAGGTTGGTCATAACTTTTCTTCCAAGGAGTAAGCATCTTTTAATTTCATGGCTGTAGTCACCATCTGCAGTGATTTTGGAGCCCAAAAAAATAAAGTCTGACACTGTTTACACAGTTTCTCCATCTATTTCCCATGAAGTGATGGGACCAGATGCCATGATCTTTTTCTGAAAGTTGAGCTTTAAGCCAACTTTTTCACTCCCCTCTTTCACTTTCATCAAGAGGCTTTTGAGCTCCTCTTCACTTTCTGCCATAAGGGTGGTGTCATCTACATATCTGAGGCTATTGACATTTGTCCTGGCAATCTTGATTCCAGCTTGTGCTTTTTCCAGCCCAGCGTTTCTCATGATGTACTCTGCATATAAGTTAAATAAGCAGGGTGACAATATACAGCCTTGATGTACTCCTTTTCCTATGTGGAACCAGTCTGTTGTTCCATGTCCAGTTCTAACTGTTGCTTCCTGACCTGCATACAGATTTCTCAAGAGGCAGGTCAGGTGGTCTGGTATTTTAGGATGCTAATTTACAGAGGGTCTGTCAAAGGAGGAGACTCTGAGCTAAGAGTAGAAGGCTAAGATGCCAGCCTTGCAAAGACCTGGGGAGAAGGCTGCTCCAATCAAAGGAGCAGTAGGTGCAAAGTTCCTGAGGTCTTACAGCAGCCCTCCCATATTCCACATCAGCACTTACCTTTCCGGCACACATCTACAGTGCTCTACTGCAAACCCCCAAAAGTCTCTTCCTGAGGGCTTTCTGTTGGATGGTGCCTTGAACAGATCAGAAAAGCCAGGAAATAAATGTCCCTAGGAGCAGCCTTCAGCCAACGCCCTATAGGAATCGATGGGTAAATACTCCAGCTTCCTCATCCTTATAATTCATCATCAGGACTGAATTCCAACTGCTCTCAGCAATGAGCTGCTGTAATGAGACACACTTGGCTTCCTTTCCTTTCTTTCTCAGCCTTACTGCTCCACTCTGCCTCTGTTGCTTTCTAAGATCACCTCCCACATCAACTGCTAGGACTCAAATTGCTAACCTCAGAGCCTGCGTCTGGGGCATACAAACTGAGAGGCTGGAAAGGACTTGGCTGGTGAGTAGAAAGGTGATTGGCCCTCGAGGAGGCCAGAGGGGATAAAGGGGGTGAAATGATGCAGGTGCTTGACATCTTTAGAGGCAATTTGTGTCTCCAATGGTTTCACAGTGGGAGTCTGTTTTCCCCTGCCCAGTGATCAACTGCTCTTAGCCAAAGACTAGCCTTGAACTGATTCTGTATCCCAACAACATGCCCCTCTCCCTCCCCTTGGCCCTACTCCTCCCTAGCATCATGGACCATCTAGTTCAGAGTCAACTCCATAGGGTCAGGAACTTTGGTTTGTTCATGGCTGTAACCTTGGTTCCTATAGCACTGTCTGGCATTCAGCATGCAGTGTGCAATAAATATTTACTGGATAAATGAACCGTACAAATAAGGAAACCAGGAGTCAGAGAAGGTATGGTTTATATAAGGTCATACCCAAGGTCGACTGGAGTACTGGTTCTAAAAGGCAGTCTCCTGCTTCTAAGAGGATTTTGCTACCCTCCCCAGCCTCTCAACTCGGGGTTGGTCTGGTCTGATAATTGATCTTTCATGGAAACCTGATGGACACTCTCCACCAAAGGACTCTACAAAAGTTTGTCATCTCCTGGGAGAGCTGCAGGACAGGGCAAGAGCTCAACAAAAGTGCATCAGCTTTGGAGCCATGCTGGCTGAATTGGGGTCTTGATTCCAACCTCAGAGTAAGCCCCATGACCTCGACCAGAGACAAGCCCTCTGAGTTCCAGTGGGATAGAGACCAGCTCGTGTTCACAGTAAAGAGAGGGACATTCGGGTCTGAGAAGGAACAGTCTGACATTTCCATTTTCACCTGGCTCCTCTTTGTTCCTAAAAGAAGCCTGGAACATCCAGTAGGGAGTTCCTCACAATTTTCACGTAAATGACCTGAAGAATAAGTACAGATTTATTTTTAATCGATCGTTATGGGTGGAAGTGCCTACACAAAATACAACTGCAAACAGTTCAAATTGAACATGTTAAAATGTATTATACATTTGGAACTAATGAAAGATTGAAATCATTCTGATCAGATTTTTATCACAAGAGTTACAGAGGAGAAAGGGATGAATAGTCAGAACCGAGAGGATTTTTAGGGCAGTGAAACTACTCTGTGTAGTACTATCACGGCTGATAGCTGTCATTCTACATATGGTCAAACCCATAGGATGTACACCACCAAGAGTGAGCCCTAACGTAAGCTCTGGACCTAGCACGATGCTGCGTCAATGTCGCTTCATCAGCTGTGACAAACGTGTCACAAAGTGGGAGAGGTCTATGGTAGGAGAGGTTGTGCGGGTGTGGGGACCAAGGAGCGTGGGGGAAATCTGTACTTTCCATTCAATTTTGCTGTGAACCTAAAACTGTTCTAAAAAATTAAAAGCTAATTGCTGCTGCTGCTAAGTCGCTTCAGTCGTGTCTGACTCTGTGCGACCCCATAGACTGCAGCCTACCAGGATCCTCTGTCCATGGGATTTTCCAGGCAAGAGTAGTGGAGTGGGTTGCCATTAAAAGCTAATTAAGTTTTTAAAATCTACCACACAAAAAAGAGTAACACCCACAGAAGAGAATTCCAATGGAAACTGTTATAGTTTGTATAAGTTGATGAGGACCAGAAAAATTGATCAATGAAGCAAATATTCATTGTAAAATCTACCTAAGGAGTTGATACTGTTGAAAATGGATGAAAATCAGGACCTGTTTAACCAAGTAAACCACGTTTAATTAATCCATTAAATTGGCTTGGCAGAGTGTGCCTCCTGTCTCATTTGTAAATACATCTGTTTTTGTATCATTTTGTATTTTTTAAAGTTTGTGTAAACAAAACTGCAGTCAGAGAATTCTAGGGCTCAGCAACCATAGGATTTATTAATACATGTTCACAGGGTCAAATGGCAAGGTGCAAGCTCCCTGTACCTGGCACGGGGCCCTGGTTGCAGAGAAAACTTATTTGTCCATTCACCAAGCATTTGCTGAACTCAGGTTTGCTAGAAGCACTGAATGTCTGTGACTGGGGTGAAATTTTCAGTCTCGGACCTCAGGAAGCTAGGGGTTGAGCAGGGAAGCCAGTCCTGGGTGTTGTGACGAGTCTCAGCAGCAGCTGCAGGGACACAGAAGTGGCTCATTGGCTGGAGCAGGTGCTTGCAGGAGGCTTCGTTGAGGACATGGCATTTGAACTGAGTCTTCAGAAAGAGTCCAGGGGCTCCAAAATGGCAAGGGACAGAAAGAGCATTCCGGGCAGAGGATCTTGCACTCTAGATGCATGACAGATGGCAGTGTTCAGAAACCTGTAAACCATTCCCTGGGTTAGAACAGAGAAGAGGGCAGGAGCGAAGGGCCTGGAATGCCCGACATCTTGGGCTTTCTTCTGCCGACAGTGAACACAACTGCATGGAAGGCCAAGTGCAGGGCCAAGGCTAAGGGGTGGGGGAGGCCAGTGAGACCAGGCAACTGAGTGGGGCCAGGATGGATGCAGGGGCTAAAAGGGAAACTGAGGAAGCAGAATGGGGAGGAGTCAGGGGTAGCATCCAGGGCTGTTTACAAAAGGCTTATTAAGGCCAGTATGGGGTAGGGAAGCGCCGTGAGCCAGGGGTGGACACTCAGGAGGAAAAGAGAGTGAATCACACATGATCATTCTGGTCAATTGTTCAGAAAAAATGTTGGCATCAGAATCCTTCAAACGAAACCTTAAGAATTAAAAACAACACACAGAGCTGCTTCAACGACTAAGGTGTCTTGGAAAGGTGTGGCGGGGGGTTGGCCTCCCCAGGACTGCTGTTGGAAGGCCCCTGATGTGGGTCTGAGCCCTCTTTTCAGCTGAGGCTCAGAGGCGGGGTGTTTCCTGGCTCAGAGCACACAGCTGGGACAGCTCTGGGACCCCGCTCAGGGACTCCTGGAGACCCGCTCCTCCTTCCACAGCCAGGAGGCTGAGTAGTAATGAGGACTTAGCGTTCTTGGCCCCAAGTCCTGCCCAGCTGTCCTTCTGGCTGAGAATGTCTCGAGTCACAGAAAAGCCAAATTCCCGTGAATCTGTCCTAGTCCCGGGACCCTGTTCATACTCTAGCTGGGCAAATGCCCCATGACGTACTGGTTCTTTGCTGTTAGTATCACTTCTCCTGGAGACACCCATTTTTCACACACCCAGGTGCATCTGGCCCAGGTAGTAAGCAGAAAAAATTCGAGTCCTAGCTCTGGCACCATTAGCTGTGTGGTCTTTGGAAAATCACTTAGCCTCTGAACCACAGATTCCTCCTCCAAATCAGAGGTCATCATGCTACATCAAAATGCTACATCGAAATGCTGTAAGTAAGGATTTTTGTTGTTGTTTAGTCCCAAACAACTCTTGGCAACCCCATGGATTGTAGCCCTCCAGGCTTCCCTGCTTCCCCTGTCCATGGGATTTTCCAGGCAAGAATACTGGAGCCAGTTGTTGTTTCCTTCTCCAGAGGATCTTCCCAACCCAGGGATGAAACCTCCGTCTCCTGCATTGGCAGGTGGATTCTTTACCACTGAGCAAGGCAATCAGCAAACCCATGTTGTATCCTGAAAAATCTCTATGGGAACACAAGGGACCCATGATATTTTTCATATGTCAAGGTTTCTGCCATAAGTAGCAATAACTTCTAAGACCATCACCACCTTTCAAACAGCCCTGGAGAGCCGAAGCAGGATATATTTAAAAAGAGGTGGGGATGAACAGGACCTAAGAAAACTCTCACCTCATGTTTGTCCATCAGATCCTCACTCAAGATTCTATTTACTCTTAATTTAGGTACAACCGGAACAAACTTACTCATCTGTTTCCCAGCTCACAGTACTTGAGAAGTAGCAAACTAAAAGGTGGGGAGAGAATGACAATGGAAAAATGTACCAAAAAGGATGAGACAGAAGCACTATTAAAAGCAGATGTACACCCTTCACCATCATAGCCTGGAGAGAGACAGAAAAAGTGCAGGAAGCCTGAGGCCATCAGGGTGCAATTGTTGATACACCCAATAGGACCTTGAGCCAACCAAAGATAAAAATAGAAACAAAATATTAAATTAAGTACAGCACACTCACACTTTTTCAGAGACTCATAGCCTTTAAAATCAGCAGTTCCACTTCTAAAGCATACACCCTAAGAAAATAACCAGACTGGAGCACAGAGCTGTGTATACACAATATCTAATCATCACAGCACTCTTTTCAGTAATGGAAAAAATTGGAAAAACTCCAAATGTCCTTTAAAAGGTGATGAGCAGTATCTTCCATTCTCAAACCACTTTCGAGAACGTTGTTGTATTTGCATATCATCCATTCTATGACTTTTATTTCCTTTTTTAAAAAATGTATTTATTAATTTTTACTCTCTTTATCCCGTGAATCTGTCCTAGTCCCGGGACCCTGTTCATACTCTAGCTGGGCAAATGCCCCATGACGTACTGGTTCTTTGCTGTTAGTATCACTTCTCCTGGAGACACCCATTTTTCACACACCCAGGTGCATCTGGCCCAGGTAGTAAGCAGAAAAAATTCGAGTCCTAGCTCTGGCACCATTAGCTGTGTGGTCTTTGGAAAATCACTTAGCCTCTGAACCACAGATTCCTCCTCCAAATCAGAGGTCATCATGCTACATCAAAATGCTACATCGAAATGCTGTAAGTAAGGATTTTTGTTGTTGTTTAGTCCCTAAACAACTCTTGGCAACCCCATGGATTGTAGCCCTCCAGGCTTCCCTGCTTCCCCTGTCCATGGGATTTTCCAGGCAAGAATACTGGAGCCAGTTGTTGTTTCCTTCTCCAGAGGATCTTCCCAACCCAGGGATGAAACCTCCGTCTCCTGCATTGGCAGGTGGATTCTTTACCACTGAGCAAGGCAATCAGCAAACCCATGTTGTATCCTGAAAAATCTCTATGGGAACACAAGGGACCCATGATATTTTTCATATGTCAAGGTTTCTGCCATAAGTAGCAATAACTTCTAAGACCATCACCACCTTTCAAACAGCCCTGGAGAGCCGAAGCAGGATATATTTAAAAAGAGGTGGGGATGAACAGGACCTAAGAAAACTCTCACCTCATGTTTGTCCATCAGATCCTCACTCAAGATTCTATTTACTCTTAATTTAGGTACAACCGGAACAAACTTACTCATCTGTTTCCCAGCTCACAGTACTTGAGAAGTAGCAAACTAAAAGGTGGGGAGAGAATGACAATGGAAAAATGTACCAAAAAGGATGAGACAGAAGCACTATTAAAAGCAGATGTACACCCTTCACCATCATAGCCTGGAGAGAGACAGAAAAAGTGCAGGAAGCCTGAGGCCATCAGGGTGCAATTGTTGATACACCCAATAGGACCTTGAGCCAACCAAAGATAAAAATAGAAACAAAATATTAAATTAAGTACAGCACACTCACACTTTTTCAGAGACTCATAGCCTTTAAAATCAGCAGTTCCACTTCTAAAGCATACACCCTAAGAAAATAACCAGACTGGAGCACAGAGCTGTGTATACACAATATCTAATCATCACAGCACTCTTTTCAGTAATGGAAAAAATTGGAAAAACTCCAAATGTCCTTTAAAAGGTGATGAGCAGTATCTTCCATTCTCAAACCACTTTCGAGAACGTTGTTGTATTTGCATATCATCCATTCTATGACTTTTATTTCCTTTTTTAAAAAATGTATTTATTAATTTTTACTCTCTTTATTTTTTTAATTTAAATTTATTTATTTTAATTAGAGGCTAATTACTTTACAATATTGTGTTGGTTTTGCCATACATCAACATGAATCTGCCACGGGTGTACACGTGTTCCCAGTCCTGAACCCCCCTCCACCTCCCTCCCCATACCATTAATTGAAGGATAACTGCTTTACAGAATTTCGTTGTTTTCTGTTGAACTTCAACATGAATCAGCCATAGGTATACATATATCCCCTCCCTCTTGAACCTTCCTCCCATCTTCCTCCCCATCCCACCCTCCTAGGTTGATTCAGAGCCTCTGTTTGCGTTCCCTGAGACATACAGCAAATTCTCACTGGCTATCTATTTTACATATGGCAACTAAGTTTCTATGACTTTTCTTTAAACTGATTCACTCATTCATATAAATATAATTTCTTTAAAAAATACTATATTACCCTAAACAGAATATTAGTGTCAGTTACCATAAAGAGTAGTAACCACAGTGCAAAGAAATCATGTCATTATAATCTAGCTGGATGAGGCTACAGAACTGTAGAATGGAAAGTATTCTCCCTTTTTGCTTCCTGATTAAAACAAAATCATTATTTAAAAAGAGAGTTTGGAGGACTGTCAGGAAAGCTGATGGTAGACTCTCCAGGGAATCAAAGTTCATGTTGTTAGCAGGTACTGGCCTTGTGGCTGCATAAAAAAGTCTCTTCTTTTTTCTTTTTATAAGGAATGCATACTAAAGGATGCAGGGCTAAAATGACAAGATAACTGGATTTGCTTTAAAATATTTCAGCAAAATAAAGGATTGACAAAGCAAATGTGGTGAAATCTTGATCATTACTGAATCCAGGTGTCGGAAATTTCCTTGCACCCTTCTCTCTACTTTTAAGTAGCTTGAAAATTTGCCTAACAAATATAAACTTAAAAATATGAACAAGAAGTTCCCTTGTTCATGGGCCACCAGGGCTGACAAAGCTCTTGCCATTTGAGAACAATCTAACCCTAATTTTTGTGCATATTAATGAACATTTTTATACACTGGCAATATGACCCTTTTGAGTTGACCTCTGTCTAGTGGGCTGCCGTCTGTGGGGTCGCACAGAGTCGGACACGACTGAAGCGACTTAGCAGCAGCAGCAGCAGGTCAGACTCAACAAAAATAAATAAAAATAATGCTGCAAATCCATACGCAATGACAAGGGAAGGGGTCCAAGACAGATTACTGAATGGGGAAACATGCTCTAGAAGAAGAGTGTGTTGGGCTCCGTCTCCTTTATGTAAAACTGTGAAGGAAAATCCCCTGAGTCTGTGCGCCCAGAGAGAGCCTGGAAGCTGGGACGCTAAACAATTATCTCAGGATAGGGAGGGTCCTCCTCTTGCCTTTGTTTATATTTTTATGCTTTTCTGTTTGTGTAAAATTTTTACTTTTTACAATTGAGTAGATACTATTCTTATAATCAGGCAAAAGGCTATTACCATTGTGAGGCAAAAAGAAGAAATCAGGAAACTATTTCTATCTGTATAATGAAATGATTTAAATATACACAAGGCTGCTTAACAGAAAATTAAACCTCCATTATTATCCCATGGCCTGTGACACTGCACGTTTACTGTCCATGTCTGGCAAAGGTGCTGGGACAGGCCTCCTGTAAGTGATCTCAGGCCCCGGGCCTGAGCAAGTAGAGGGAGCGGTGTCCGGTTTCCCTGACTTACCCTTTGCTCACACCATGCCCCCTGCCTGCGGTGTTCTCTGCACTCTTCTGTGGCTCCCTCCCTCCCCACTTTGAGGCTCAGCTCCAGGAAGGCTGCTCTGATGCCCCAGCAGGCATTACCTGGGTTTCTCCTTTGACAGGTGTCAATCTTCAGCCCATTTGCTGGGAACTGTCCACGGCGTTGGCAAGCAGAGGCCTCTTTCTGGAAGGGCTCACAGGCTCTGCTGGGTGCAAGGCGCCCAGCAGAGTGGATGGAACTCAGACATGCTTCCTGTCCCTTTCTAGGGTGGGTGACCTGGAGGAGTATTTCCCCTCCTAAGGCCTCAATTTTCACAGCTGTAAAATGGGAATAAATGGTCCTAATAAATACACACCTCTCAGAAAATTAAATAAGATGGCCCTAAAAGAGTTGATAGTCTCCAAAGTGTTCGATTAAAAGATAATTTTTAATGTTAGTAGTACTATATAAATGTTTATTGGTAATGACAAGGACAGAATTAAGAACTTTATTATCTTTCAAAATCACAGGGACATATTTATGCTGATATTTTCAAAAAATTTCCTAAGGAAACTCACACTTTCAAGACTGTGTGGATAAGGATGTTCATCAGTGTATGATGAACAAGGGAAACTATCTCCTATGGCTTGTCATGCAACCATTAAAGATGATAAAACATGCTGAGTGATTGAGGAAATGCTTATAACGTATTGCCAAATTTAAAAATCTAGCTCCAGAAGAGCACAATCTATTTTCATTTTTTAAATGTATATATGTATGTATATAGGGGCTTCTCAAGTAGCACCTGTGGTAAAGAAGCTGCCTACCAGTGCATAAGAGAAGCAGGTTCAGTCTCTGGGTTGGGAAGGTCCCCCGGAAGAGGACATGGGAACCCACTGTAGTATCCTTGCCTGGAGAATCCTGTGGACAGAGGAGCCTGGTGGGCTACAGTCCACGGGGTCGCAAAGAGTCAGACACGACTGAAGCAACTTAGCACACACACACATATAGAGACAGAGAGAAAGATCAACAAAGAAAGAGAGAAACAGAGACATCCAAAACACTTCTAAAGAAAATCACTCCCAAAATGTTAACAGTTATCTCTGGATTACTGAGTGATTACAGATCACTTTTTCAGTCTTCTTTTTTGTGTGTATCTGACTTTTCTAAATTTGTCTAAAATGCCTTTGTGTGGCATTTCTAAGTTACCTTTTAATCATTCCTCTTCCCCCACCACTACCCCTACGAAATGTCCCTCTCCAGAAGTTAATGATAAAAGACTGTCCCAGGCCTCCAGCCTCAGATTGTGAGGGCCTCCAAGGTCACGAGACAACCCCATAGACCTCTGGTGTCTATATGGAAGTCTGGTGTGATTTTCACCAGAGAGTGGACACGGTGGGTGAACAATTAGCCAGCTCTGGGCAGAGAAACTGCCCCCCAGGAGACTCACACAGGGACCATGGCCTTGGGAACAAACGGGAGCCTCTCAAACAAATTCCCAGGAGGCGGTCAATTAGAAAACTTAGCCCCTAGGCCTCACCACCTCCTCCATCCTGTAACCTGATAGGCTGGTTGGAGGGTCCTTGAAGGGGGTAAACAGATGGGAAGAGACAGGTTGGAGGGCTGGGACTTTCCCTCCTCTCTCTCTCCCACTGCCCCCGCCTCCCCACCTCCTTACCCACCTCAAGCCAGCTCTCCCCGCTCCCTCTGAGCTACTCCCCCATCTGCGCCTCTACCCTAGTCTCCACTGTATACCAGTCTCCTCTCCAAAACCTCCACAGTCTTTCTAGGAATCTTCCAAAGAGATGATACAGTAAAATGTCAGAACTGAAAATAACACTCTACTCTCTCACTTTCTAGTTGAGGAAACTAGTTCAGGGAGATTAATTAATGTGTCCAAAACCTCCCATCAAGTAGATGTATTAGTAGAAACCAAGATAAGAGCTCAGATGTCTTTATTCCTAGACCAGGGTGACTGTGACCTCTACCATTTCACTTCCTGCTGTCTGCTGAAAGCAAGCCCAGCACTGTGCTTAGGAGCATGGTCTCCAGGGCTGAACCCCTGGGTTCAAATTCCAGATCTTGTATGTACCACTAACGTGGTCTTGGAGCCCCAGTTTGGAAGCAAAACATTAGTAGTAAATACATCATGTCTTTGTGTGAAGATTAGATGCATTAAAGCATATTTAGAGGAGAACCTGGCAGGTGGTATATGTTATGGAAGCCTTTGCTATCTTGATAATTTTGTCAGCCAATTCATTGTATCTATGGCTAAGGTCTATGGCGATCACAAGAGTCAGACACGACTGAGCGACTCAGCACACACATACGTGGAAGAAATCAGCAAAGGGCAGAGATGAACCAAATGATTCAGCTGAGAAAACACAGGAGCTTCTCGGATGGCAAAAGCTCAGAAACTCCATCTTCTTCAGGGGCACGTGAGGCCCAGGTCATCTGCTATTCATCCCTGAAGTATTCACCGAGCCAGCAGAACGGAGTTCAGAAAACAGAGGCTCACACATATGGTTGCCATGTGTGCTGAGTCATTTCAGTTGTGTCCAATTCCATGCGACCCTACAGACTGGAGCTCACCAGGCTCCTTTGTCCATGGGATTCTCCAGGAGAGAATAATGGAATCTGTTGCCATGCCCTCCTCCAGGGGATCTTCCCGACCAAGGGATCAAACCTGAATCGCTTAGGTCTCCTGTATTGGCAGGCGGGTTCTTTACCTCTAGCACCACCTGGAAAGCTTACAATAAACATTCATTTGCAATGCACGGAGGAAAAATGATCCACCCATACTGCAGAGTCAAGATGGATGTCTGGATTAAGAAGAAGCAAAGGTCACCCCAACCTCCACCATACATAAAAGTCAATCCCAAATGGGAACAGATGCCTAAATTGTGAAAGTTAAACAATGAAGCCTCTAGACAATAACATGAGAGGATATCCTCATAGCCAAAGGATAGGCAAGATTTTCTTAACAGAATGCAAAAATCATAAAGGAAAAGATTGATAAATTGGACTTCATTAAATTTGAGAATCTCCACAATTAAGAATAAAAATTTAAGAAATCCAATGTAGAAAATAATATTTCAAGGAAATAATTCCTACGATGATTCGATCTTATATCATCATTAGCATCTACTAAAATGTAGTTAACTTGAAAAAATTTGAAAATTTCTGATCAATAACAAAAATTTCTGTTCAGTTCATCTCTGTTTCATAAAGAAAATGAGAAGGCAAGCCTGAAAAATTCATATCCATGGTATATCAAGAACCAGAACTCATTAAAAAGAAGTCAACAACTGCACAGAAAAAGGGCAAAAGTCTTAAATGGGAAAAACAATTTTTTAAGTGTTTATATAAGGACTTCTCTAGTGATTTGGTGGTAAAAAATATATATATATGCCTGCCAGTGCATAAAAACACGGGTTCAGTCCCTGATCAGGGAGGATTCCACATGCCGTGGAGCAACCAGGCCTGTGCACCGCAACTGCTGCTGCTGCTGAGTCGCTTCAGTCGTGTCCGACTCTGTGCGACCCCATAGACGGCAGCCCGCCAGGCTCCACCATCCCTAGGACTCTCCAGGCAGGAACACTGGAGTGGGTTGCCATTTCCTTCTCCTACTGAAGCCCAAACGCCCTAGGGCCTGTGGTCCACAGGAGAAGCCACCACAATTAGAAGCGTGCACACAGCTACTAGAGGAAAGACCTCACAGCAACGAAGACCCAGCACAGCTTATAAATAAAGAGAGTATTCAAATAAATAGCAACCAAGTAAATGCACATTAAAATCATAATTATAGACTGCTACAGACCCGTCAGAACAATTTTTTAAATAAGATTATATCAAGTTTTGGCATGTTTGTGGAGCAATTAACGGACATGCCAGCCTGGGCTGTCCATCATTCCCAAATCACAGGGGTCAAGAATTACTCAAGCTGATGAAAATGAAAACGTGATTTAGGATGAGATAGCGGCTCCCACCTTTTGAAAAAGACACTATAGGCTAGTGGCTCAGAGCTTGAGCTCTGGAGTTTGCCCCCTGAGTTCAAATCCTGCCTCTAGGTATATGAGATCAACCTGTTTGAGATCTCAGAGCTGTTTGATGCCTCTGAGGTCATGAGATCAGCATAGTGTATGTGTTTATGGCTGGATAGGAGAGAACTGGGTTCTAGAAACACAGGTATGCTCAACTGAAAAATATTCTTTCATCTGTCCACTTGTGCACACCAGCATTGTAGGAGAGGGGATTCCGTTAATTGCTCCACAAACATGCCAAAATTTGATATTCCACCCTCTCCTAGACTAAGCCCTCCCCTGTCCCCAACAGCCCTCTCCTCACCCCCTCCAGTGACAGATTGCCAGTTTCCTGAGGGTAAGCCATCCCAGCAACAGCCTCCACCCCAAGTCAGAAATGTGTGTGTCCTTTTGGATATAGATGACCATTTCTAACTTCTGCAGAGGCATTAGTGGAATCTCACAATTGGTACGTTTCACTCTCTTTTTTAAGAATATAACACATACACACGCGTATACTCACAATGGATGGCCAAATACTTAACAACTGTTGCCAAGATTCTAGATTTTGCTCTAGTCATCTCCCAGCCGAACCGCTGTAATTTGTTTTTGGCTGATCTTCCTTCATCTATCATGTCATTTGTCCTCTTCAAAATGTGGCTTCACATTTGGGCTGACCCTTCCCAGGTCTCTCAATTACCACAATAATGCTAATTATACCACTTCCCACTCACCTGTTGGGGTTAGATGCCCCTTCCCAGTGTCCCATTGTAAAAGACTTCTCATAACAGTCCCTTGGAGATAAGGCTCCACCAACCACTTCAATATTCCCCAAGCTCCAGTGTCATTCGGTTATTGATGATGGCATCCAGACTCCCTGTGCAATGGTTCCATAATCAAGTCTTCAAACCACTAACCTCCCCCCTTCCACATAGATTCATCAGCCACGCTCTTTCTGCTGTCACTGGAGATATTCTCTGTGTGTTCAGAGTCCCCTGGCCTGCCGGTTGTTTCGGCAATAAGTTAAGCTTGAAAGCAAGACCCATGGCTGAAAATATTGCTCAACAAAGCAATAAATCATATCATTTTACATCATTGCCCCGATCCCATACCCCACACTGCCAGACTCCTCTCGCAGATTCACAGATCCTATCTCTAAGGCACGTTCCAAGGAAAGACAAGAGACTTCTCAGACTTTTGTGTTGTTTTACCAAAGAGATTTAATGTTTCCCTTTACAGAGCCAACACTTCCTTGTGTGTGTTCAGCACGAGTTCCCGCCTGCCCTCATTTCTGGTGACCAAATGTAAACAGCTCACCAGAAGGACAGCAGGAAAGTGTTAGTTTGTTAAGACTGCCCTAACCAACTGCCCAACTTTGGTGGCTTAAGACAATAGAAACTGGGTCTTTCTGGGCTATCCAGCGGTTAAGACAGCACCCTCCAATGCAGGGGGTGCAGGTTGGATCCTTGGTCAGGGACCTAAGATCCCACATGCCTTGTGGCCAAAAAAAAACAAACACACACACACAAAAAACAGAAGCAATATTGGACAGATTCAATAAAGACTTTAAAGATGGTCCACATTTTAAAAAAAAATCTTAACAAAGAAAAACAATAGAAATTTGTTCTCTCACCATTCTGGAAGCCAGAAGTACAAAATCGAGGTGTGAGCAGCGTCATGCTCCCTCCAGAGGCCCCAGGGGAGCATCCTTCCTTGCCTCTTCCAGGCCCTGGCAGCTCCCGGCATCCTCTGGCGCCAGTCTCTGCCCCCGCCTTCATGGCCTTCTTCCCTCTGCGTCTGTGTCCCTCTCCTCTTCTTGTAAGGACCCCAGTCGTTGGACTTAGGGCTTGTTCTAAATCCAGGATGATTTCCTCTCAAGAGCCCTAACTAATTACATGTTCATTACTCTATTTCCAAACAAGGGCATATTCTGACCTCTGGGCAGATACAATTTTTTTTTTTTCCAAGGCAAGGGGACACTATTAGACCCACTACCCAGGATGTGGAAGGATCCAGTGCTTTCTTCCCAAGACCCTCATCTGAATGCCCGGCCTTCTGCCTGTCTGCCTCATCCTTCTCCACAGACAGACAGCTGCATATGTCTTTGGTTGTCACGATGTATTTTTTTAAACTGCCGCAAGTGTTATAGTTAAATTTCAACTGGGGTGAAAGGAGCAGCTGCACATCAGTCTCCCAGTCTGTGAAATGGGACCAGCAGTGTCTTTCTGGCAGTTGTCATGAGGTGTAACATACCAAACCAAGGGGAGGCACTGGTTCAAGCTGTGATAGCTCAGCGCCCAGGCTCAGGTCTCTGGGACCAGTGTGCCTAACAAATTGAACTCACTTCTGAACAGAAGGGAGATAAAGGCATAAAAACCAGGTGTTGGCCACATTTAACCAGTAAGGT
The DNA here is from genome assembly GCA_006408675.1 of Madoqua kirkii. Taxonomy (NCBI): domain Eukaryota; kingdom Metazoa; phylum Chordata; class Mammalia; order Artiodactyla; family Bovidae; genus Madoqua; species Madoqua kirkii. The sequence goes on from SJYC01078526.1 coordinate 20,760, forward strand.
GGAAAAGAAACCTAAACAATTGCTGAATGGCCATCGGGCTCTATTTCACTTCAACAGCTACTCTGAGTCCCACCAAGGGCGTTTTTCCAACCCCTCCCATCCTCTCCTGGCTCTTGACAGGTGGCGAGAGTATTACGTCCATTCTGCAGATGAAAACACTGAGTGAGGAAGTTAGATGTAAGTGGCTTGGCCATCATGTATGTTAAAATCTTGAGGGTCTAGTTTCAAGCCAAGGGCCCTGGTGGGAGGTTTCCAGCTGCATCTGTGGTTGGGGTTCAGGGGTGCTCTGAAGGCAATGAGTCACAGAACCACTGAGAGGTGTCAGAGACTGAGTCTTTCCATGGAGTTTTGTTTGCAAAGATCAAATGTGCTCTGAGTCTGATAATGTCAGACTCAGATGTGAACTGGGCTGCATCTGATAATGTCAAAACGGCAAAGAGAAATGTGGAAAATGAAGTCAAACCTGTTACTTGTTTTCATGAAAGTGGAAAAAAAAACAAAGATGTGAATTCAATCTATTATTTTTTTTTAAATTTAGATACATCTATTTATACACATTGACACATGGAGTAAGAGTTGGAGGCTGGTAACCAAGGATTAAAAATAACATCCCAGCCAGAAGAGAAATGTGATCTTAGGGGTCCCTGAGTCCAGAAAAATCTTAAATGATCCTCTGGCTCTCAGAGGACTGAAAGTAATTGGTTTGGAGATTTTTATTTTAATCATTTTTAAGTCAAGGTGGTTTGTGATGAAGGATGGATTCCTTTCTAACCATGTCCTCCTTGACCCGTTTCAGCCACATCCACAGGGTCCTTCTCACGAACCAGATCCCAGGAACTTAGAAAACCACAGAAAGGGGATGGGGGTGGGGGTCAAAGTTCAATCTGCCAGAACTTTATTTTCAATCCAGAACTCCATTCCTCCAACCAGCTCTCGAAGAAACAATCCACTTGCCCAGTTTTGCATTTGTTTTCCCGTCGGTTTTGTGGCTGTTCATTATGTGTGAGCAGAAATGAGGGCTTGTGTATAAACACCACGGCTGAACAAGGAGCATATTTCCTCCCCCATCTCTAAATCTGGACCCTTCCCCTTCTCACCCGTGCTACAATTTCCTCTGGCACTTCAGACAGACATATGTTATTTTCAGCTCCACAACTTGCTCGTTCGCTGTATCACCACACACAGGCCCAGGCACTGAGAATATAAATACATGTGGGCGTCTGCATTTCAACCACTGGACTCTCGCCACTTTTTTTTTTAATGCAGTGTAACTCAAGTGGATTGTCATCACAGCCAAGTGGCATGACGAAGTCCAACAAAATCAACGTTTCCCAAGTCCAGACCACCGTCCCACCCCAGATTCTTGCCATTTGCCATCCACCCCCGCCCATCGGCAAATGCACAAACTGGGTTCAGTGGGCAGAATCCTCTAATGACCCTCTTATTTATTGCTCTTACCTGATGATATAAGAGCCTAATAAATAAATACACTAATTGGGCTTTGCAAAGATACATCTTCCCCAACAGTACTTATTACCACATAATAAAAACCCATGACAAGCTTCAGCTTTGTGGATACTCTGAGAGTAAATAAGAGATTATTTGCAAATTCAAACGTGCTGAACAGGTTGGCACACTTTCAGGTAGCAGTGGGTTTAGGCCAGATGCCAAGCTGTGGGGAAGGGAGGTTTTTTAATACGCACTCCCTTCCAGGCACCATCAGCTGGAGCATGCTCCAGGAGCCAGCAGCAGGACAGTGGCAAATGGATATACGGAGAGATGCTGTATTTTTTCTCCCAGATCCTGGAGGACTTGCAGATGGCCCCACACAAAGAGATGATGGAGGGTGACTTGATGAAACTAAAGCAGCAACTTTGATTTAATGTGTGCATCCTAGAAGCCACACACCATATCTCATTTTAGTTTCACAAATAATTATCCCCATTTAACAGATAAGGAAACTGAGACTAAGACCAATGAAGTCTTTTGCTACGATCTTGAACCTATGAGTCAGGAATGAGGCACCCACTGCTGACTCCTTAAAAAGTATTTGGATTTATCAACTGTGTGCATTTCATATTAGTGGTTTAATCTAATCTCGGGAAACTCTGTAAGATAGATATTATCAGCATTTTACATTCACAAGGATAAAGCTCTGAGAAGTTAAGTAACTTGCCCAAGGCCGTTAGGATAATAAATGAGCAGAATTTGAACCAATGTGGTCTAATTCTGAAGCCTGTGCCCTAAAACATGGACCAAATAGTAAATATCTTAGGATTTCAGTTCATCCACTATCACAACTACTATGAATCTGTACTGGGTTGGCCAAAAAATTCATTTGACTTTTTTCATAACATCTTCTGGAAAAGCCCAAACAAACTTTTTGGCCAACCCAATAGCCTGAAAGCAGCTATAGACAATATGTACATGAATGGGTGGACTTCCCAAGTGGCGCTAGTGATAAAGAGCCCACCTGCCAATCCAGGAGATGTAACAGACGTGGGTTCGATCCCTGGATCAGGAAGATCTTCTAGAGGAGGGCAGAGCAACCCACTCCAGTGTTCTTTCCTGGAGAATCCCATGGACAGAGGAGCCTGGCAGGCTATGGTCCATAAAATTGCAAAGAGTCGGACAAGACAGAAGCATCTTAGCTCGAAGGCTCAAATGAATGGGTGTAGCTTTGTTCCTTCAAACTTTATCAACAAAAACAGGCAGGTGGGCAGATTTGGCTAAAGACTTGTGGTCTGCTGATCCCTACTCTGAAACACTACACCATCTTGTCACATCCATGGTCAAGGTCAGGGAATGCTGAGTACAAGCTAGAGGCACAGAAATCAATGCGTGGCCCTTTGCTCTCCCTGACCTCATCTTCTGTTACTCTTCCCAACTCTCTCTGCTCCAGCCACATAGCCTCCTTGCTGCTCTTCAAACATACTTACATCCTACTGCCTCAGGGCCTTTGCACTTGCTGTTCCCTGCCTGGAGTGTCTGTTCTTTGAGATCCCCTCTGGTTTTACTGGCTCATCTCCTTCTGTTTTCCACACCACTCTCAACTGTGGGTGAGAGCTTCTCAGAATACCCTATCAACACAGACAGCACACACTCGGGTCAGTATTTCCTCTCTCTCTCCCCAGCTTTCTTTCTCTCCGTGGTCCTCATCACCATCAGAAAACACTATCATTTTACCAACACGTTTCACTTGTTTTCTGTGTGCCCTCGAACACTAGAATGGAATCTCCGGGAGGGGAGCCATTCTTGTTTTGTCCGTTTGGTCACTGCAATCCATCCCCAGATTCTAGAATAGTACTTGGCACGGTGACGGCCCAGTAAATACTTGCAGGATGAGTTAATATATATTGGACTGATGGGAACTCATCTTTACAGCGAGCAGAACTCAGCCCCAGCAAAACTGCCTCACAGTGCAGGCACTTGGCTGTGATGACTTCCGGGGCCACCTGGGCACTGCCCAGGGCAGAGTCAGGGGCCCCAGCACTTCTCAGCAACTTGGCAACGTCTCCATTGATCATACAAAGCACAGCGGCCGTGGGGGTGGGAAGACATTTGCAGAGCAACAGGTAAGTTGAACCATCGGCATGAAATTCCCTGGGCTTCATCTTCCTCACGCTGACCTCTGTCTGTCTGAGTGATTGTCCAATGCTTCTGAAGCCCTTTGAACTCGCCCTTCCTCTGGGCACAGTTACTACCTCTCTGGAAGGGAATCATTCATTTGACACCTTGTTAGAGGTAACGGATGAGTCAGGAGGCTAGCTTCGGGATGCTTCTCAGCAGCAGCGCCCCCTCCAAACCCTGGCCCCAACCCTGCCTCCACCAGAGATGAGGGGAAACCATTTGGGTCTGTAACCTGACACTTTGTTTTACGAATGAACTAATTTTCCATAGGCACCTTCAGCTGGGAAACATCCCAGAGGTGGACTAACCTTTAACATTAGGTGTAATTAAGGATTAGCCATGTCACCTGACCCGTGAAGCACCGGAGACCAGAGATAATAAATCCGCCCTCCCCGCTTCACCCCAGCCACCGTGGGCCATTTCCCACAGGCAGCCCAGCCTCGGGACCCGGGAGGCCTAGCAGTGAACAAGTAACATCCGCAGCTCAAGCACCTTCCATATCCAGACCAGGCAGAAGAGAGCACTGCCTGGGTGCAAATCCAGTTTACAACCAACCAGAGATGGGAAGGGTCCACGCTGAACACTCTGGGAAGACCACTACATCTTTCTTCACGCTCACGACTGAGTTAGTTACTGACTTGCCAGGGGACCCTGGGCCAGTCCTGGACCCCCATTGTCCCCATGTCATTACTGAAAGCAAGATGTCTTCCAGTCCTGATGTTCCCAAGAGAAGAAAGTCACTGATAGTCATAAGGATGTGAGCTTTCCTAGCCTCTCCCCCTCCTGTGTCCCCCTTCCTTCTCTGAGCCTCCCAGCCTCTCTCCTCAGCCCTTTCCTCTTCAAGACCCAGTGCTTCCCAGTGCCTGGGAGGGACTGCACAGATGTGGGGGCCTCTTCTCAGTCCGCACGCCCACCATGCACGCGGCACCCCGGTCCTGTCTGGGGGCCCCTGCGTGCATGCAGTTTCTCTCACGTCCCCCGGGCCGGCCCCGGGGAGAGGGCTTTGGGCTCCCTCTACGCCCAAGGTACTTGACTGTTAATGATCCCCGGGCACACTTCCCCCGCCCTGTCCCCTGAGACATTTCCAGAGTTGTTTTATGAGCGAGACTGGGGAAATCTATTAATGAGAGCAGTAATTGCTACCTTTGGGCACCTAAGGCTGATTTACAACGGTTAATGCCTCAGATTCCAAAGGCATAAATTTCAGCTTTTCCACCATTTTTGTCTGGAGTAAAACGACACAGAGGGAGATGACATATCCTGGGCTACAGATGTTTGGCTGCACAGAGTGTTTTTCTAAATAGGGGCAGGGACAGAGGAGTTGTTATTTAATTGACAATAGAGCATCACTAACGCTTATGAAACCCTATGCACCTAGATGGGTGCAAAAGCGTTCAGTGTATGTCACTGCCTCTTTCTTAGGAAAAAGAAATACAGAACTAGACAAGGAGACTGGGCAAGTCCTCAACCCCACCCCACCCTCCAGCTCTGTCCTGATTGGTTTGATCACTTGGTCCTGGAGGTGACATGGCTTCCAAAGCGCTCTCTTCACCCTCAGGCAGTGACTGTATTTCTGAGTGGCTGAGCCATGTCCTTGGGAGTCCTTTGGGGGAAAAAAAAAAAAGATTTTCAAGATCAAGGAGAGGTGACCCCGTGTGGAGGGTGATCGGGTATCTGTCAAAAAGCACAGAGACTTATCCCATTTTCCTTCCAAATGAGGATCTGAGGGAGTTGGAAACTCGAAAAAGAATTCAGTTTTTGGGATTCATCCAACTGGAGTTTCCAGGAACCCCTTGTAAGGGCTATAAAGCCACAGTAATTTATTCCCAAAAGGAAAGGGGAGAAACAGCTACAGCACTAGCAGAAAAACACAAGCTTCACCACCAGCACCACCCCCACCAGCTGCTGGAAAGCCATCTTCCCACCTTGGCGGACAGATGCCTCATGTCAGGCAAATAAGTGGCCTTGGCACCAAGCAGGTACCAGAAAGCCCTGGTCCAGGCCCCTGACCCACCCTTCCAGCTGCCCCATCAGAGACCTGCTCTGGGACAGAAAGCAGCACAGCCCATGTGCGGTGTGGAGATCCACCACAACTCCAACAGCCCTTGGGATTCCAATCATTCAGCAAATATTTGCCACGTGTCTGCTACGTGCAAGGCACAGTACAAACAGGCCTGAAGGAATTTCTGGCCCATTCTTAGGCCAGTTTTGAGTGAGAGTTTAATAACAGCTCATCCCTGTCTCCTGTACAATTCTTTATGGTTTTTCAAACCCTTTATTAAATATTTGAAAATGTCAACAGCCCAATAAGTGGACAACCACACTTTACAGAGGAAGAATATCATGTTTTAGAGAAGCAAAGGAATTTGCCCAAGGTGGCCCAGCAAAAAAGAAAAAAGAGTCACACGGCACAGTTGGCATTTGATTTCATGTTTTATGATCACTGAAAATGGATTGGGGGTCAGTTAAACTATTGCCCTGTGAGAGTAAAGCAAATGGAGGTCAAATATATCTGGAACATGTGGGGTCCAAGTTCTCTTTGTTGTTGAAAGTTACGTTTGTTTAAAAAAAAAATCTGGGGAGTACTCCGGTAGCCTAGTGGCAATTTTGAATAATAATAAATAATCTATATGGGATTGCACCTGTGTGTGTGTGACTAGAAGGAACCACTTGTATGGCTCTGTGTCAAAAACCATTATAAGGAGGTCAAAAGAGCAACTATTTTCATGGAACTCCAGAGGGTCTGGGCTGGAGAAGTCTGTAAAGGACTGATCCCTTGTTTCAGGAATGGGGACATGGAGCCCAGGAAAGGTGCCAAGGACTCCCATTTATGGAGTCAAGGATGGCTTTCAGCCCCAGGTGTCCAGGCCCCTGCCCATCTCCTTTTACCAGCCAGGATGCAGTTGGTTGGCAGAGAAGAATGAGCTAAGCATAAAGCATCAAAATTGCTATAGAACTCTCTTCTCTTCTCTGTGTTTGTTTTGTTTTTTCCTTTCCAACTAGGATAAGAAAGCAAAAAGCAAGCACCTGGCCCCAGGACAGCCCCTCCTCCCACGAAGAAGACTAGTTGAGAACCTCTGCTCCACCACTAGGGGAAGAGAAGGATCCTCAGCCAGAGTATCTGGCTTCCTCCCCCAGTCCAAGCAGAGGCCCTGAATGGGGAGGGAGGAACTGCTCCCGTGGAGCAGGGAAATGGAATGGGGAGAGAGGCTCGGAGCAAGTCAATGATGTGCCCTGGGATTTCTGGATCAGCAACTCTCGTGTGTGATTAGGAGCTTCCCTCCAAACCAAATCGATGTGAACTTAGCCTCTCGCGCCCTACAAGTTCACACGCAGCAAAAAACAGAGCATGTGCCCACTGCATCCACGTTTCACCCCCATGGCAGACCCTGCTAATCAGCGGTAGGCTTCCAGTCCACTAACTGTGGGCAGCCAACATTAATCTGATGGAGCTGAAAGGTGAAAAGAAATTTAAGCCATGAATATAGATCTCACTTACTTTGGGGGTCTGCAGCACATCTCTTTTGTAAGTTAATAGCACTGACTTCACTGGACGTTGATAGTGCTGTCAATCAAGGGGCCACCACTTACTTTTTCTAGGGTGACTAGCGAATCAGAGTACTCCATGCTCAACTCCTAGCACCTGATTGGGGAGGACATGTGACCCAAATTGGCCAATCAGAGTTTGCTTCTGAGATTAAGCTAGATGAGGGCCAGAGAAGGCAGTATCTCAGTCTGGGAGTGCTGGTCTCGAGAAAGATGTGAATGTGGGGCTTATACTGAAAATGACGACGACATTGTGGAAACCAGAGCAGAGACAGAGAAGAGAAAGACAGGTCCTGGGGATGTTTAAATTGTGGAAGGACCTAGGCCTACCCCCGTGAAGTTGCCAGTTCTGCTATGCAGTAGAAGTCAGTGAATGTCATGGTCTTCGTTGGGGAATCACATAACTCTGTTTTGCCTCAGTCTGCCTGGAGGGCCTGGAACTGATGGGTTGCTGTATTGAACCTGCCCCACCCTGTGGATGTATCTGCATCCTCACACCTTCAAGCCCTTTCAAGCCCTTTCACCCACTGGTCCCTTGTAGGAAAGAGCTAGGACATCTCCATGAAGACCCTTTGCAAAGACTCCACCCACTGCATTAACAGCAGCTCTCAGACACTCTCAGAGCCTGGATCTGACTTGTGTGTAAGTTCTCAGTCACTTCAGTCATGTCTGACACTTTGCGACCCTGTGGACTACAGCCCGCCAGGCTCTTCTGTTCATGGGCTTCTCCAGGCAAGGATATGGAGTGCGTTGCTGTGCCCTCCTCCAGAGGAGCTTCCGACCCAGGGATCGAACCCGACATCCTGCATCTCCTGCATTGCAGGTGGGTTCTTTACCGATGAGCCACTAGGGAAGCCCATGGATCTCACCTGCAAAGTATTAATAAGTAGGCAAGAAGAAGGCCAAGATCTAACCAAATCATCCCTTAAAGAATATCAGTTCATTATTAGACAAGAAAAATGATTGCAAAACTAATAGGAAGGCAAAGTGGCCGTGCCAGAGCTCCACGCACCTGGTTTAGTTGGTCATGAGCTCACAGCTCCAGTGTGGGGATTAGATGACGTCGAGCGCCCAACAGCTACCTGCTTTGCCAAGTTGGCCTGCTTACCAGTTTCGCACATCCTGCATCCCCAGGTACCTGTCAGAACAGTTTGAATTGCACTCAAGTTGGACTGTGGCAGACAGAATTAATGAAAATGTTAGTCACAAGCTGGCAGGACTTAAAATTTTCTTCCAGAAGAGCTGCACACAAGCTCATGCTTCTGAAAAAGAGTTGCTTAGGTTTTTCTGCTTTTTTTTTTTTAATTTTAAATGAATGTATTTATTTTTGGCTGTGCTGGGTCTTCATTGCTGTGCACAGACTCTCTAGTTGTGGCGAGCAGGGGCTACTCTTCATTGCAGTGGACAGGCTTCTTATTGTGGTGCCTTCTCTTGTTGTGGAGCATAGGCTCTGGGGTACACAGGCTTCGTAATGGCAGCACTCAGGCTGAGTAATTTTGGCACTCAGGTTTAGTTGCTCCTTGGCGTGTGGAATCTTCCCAAACTGGGGATTGAACTCATAACCCTTTCATTGGCAGGTGAATCCTTAACCACTGGACCACCAGGAAGTCCCAAGAAAGCTGCTCTGAATTAAGGTTTTCCTGCCTCAAAGAGGAATGAGATTCCCCATCCATAGAGGTATTAAAGTAGAGGCAATTGGATTAGTCTACCTCTAAGATTTTGAAGTAGCCAATATTCTTAAGGTTGAAGGAACATAAACACAAGTCAAAAAAGGGAGGATGAGACTCATATGACTGATTGTTTAAGTGGGCTTCAGGCATGGCTGAATCTAGGTGCTCAATCAGTATTATAGGAAATCTGTGTCTCTTCGTTTCTAAACCCTTCTTTCCTCTCTGATTGCTTTATTTTGGACAGGCTTCCCCACATGAATGCTATTAATTCCAAGCTTAAGCATTAGTAGACAAAATGTTCCTCATTCACAATATTATCTGAAGTCAGCCTCACTAGATGGGCTTGGGTCATCTGCCCTAACCCTGAACCATTCACCATAGCCAATGGGGAGTGGAATGCTCTGATTGGCCAGGTCTGATTCATGTGTCTGCCCTGGATCAGGGAGTAATGTCAGTTCATTCTCATGGTTTGAGGACAGAAAGTGATCATTTTCTCTCGGTGGAGGTGGGGGGTGGTAAGTTTCCAATGAAGGTTGAAATGAGTGCTGAGCTGATAAAAATAGAACAATAAAGTATCGTTTACCCTCACCTCCCACCATAAATTCTATGACTTGTTTGGCAAGGCTTTTGAATCACGTGTTTCTTTTTGCCCCACACATGTGTCACTGTGCTCACTAACCCTTTCTGCATTCCTCAAACAGAGTCCTCCAGCCATCAACGCACAGGCAAATGACTAGGCCTCAAATGGGTGCACCTGTCTTCATCCACATTCCAGTAACTCCAGGAACACATGCAAATCCTAATGGATATGCTGAGGAGGAGACTTCTCTCCACAAGACAAAATAGCTCACTTCTCTGCCAGGAATTTGCCACCAGGCGCTGAGTGGACTTTGATGTCCTGCCTCATTTCCATTCTTGGCAAAAAGAAGAAATCCTAGTACCCACCCAGCCTCCCTCTTTCCATCAGGCACATTCCAAGAACTTGTAGGTCTCAGCCCTGGACCACAGTCCTCTTCCACAGAGAGACTTTTCATCAATGTATTCCCTTGACCTCCCTGGACCCCAGATGCCCCTGAACCTCTCCTCATTTGGGGATCCTTTCATCGCAGAGGTGCCCAAGGTTAATCCCCTCCCTTTTCAGCTGAACATTGGCATCGCCTCATTAGTGCAGGGAAGAATGTGCCACTGTGATAAGAAGAGCACGTGGGACAGTTGAGGGCACTGCATTCAGAGCTATGTGCCAACTGGAGAAAGTGTTAATAAGCCTGTCACTGCGTTTATGTCCCTTTATATCACTGTTGTCTTAAAAACTTGGCTGTGTTGGACCAGCAACATTGCTGGGTTTTATTACAGACCGAAAGACACAACTGGGACTTCCCTGGTGGCCCAAGTGGTAAGAATCTGCATGCCAATGCAGGGGACAGGGGTTCGATCCCTGGTCCAGGAAGATTCCACATGGCATGGGGCAACTAAACCAGTGTGCCACAACTTCTGAAGCCCACACACCCTAGAGCCAATACTCCCCAACAAGAGAAGCCTCCGCAATGGAAGGCCACACACTGCGACTAGAGAGCGACCCCCACTCGCTGCAACTAGAGAAAGCTCGTGAGCAGCATCAAAGACTCATCACAGCCATAGATAAATTAATAAATTCTTAAAAAAAAAAAAGGAAACTACCCACTGCCTGACCCAGGCTCAAGAAAAATATGCACTTTCAATATCACAGGCCAGGAAAATGGGAGAGAGAAATTCACAGGTAGGCAAGGCAGTGAGTCCAAATGCCCTTGTGGAAGTGGTGACCCCAGACAGGGCTCTGGCTGGGGAGGGTCCCGTGGAACCATGGTTCAAATGGCCCTTGAGTGGTCCTCATGGGAATTCAGGATTGACTGATGGGATGGGACAAAGTGACGTGTGCGATATCCTGAGAGCAAAGACTTATCTGAAATCAGACAGGACTCTTGAGAAGTGCTGAGAAAAGGAAGAAGCTTTGAGAACAGCCTCAGCCAGCTTGTCATGAAGCTGTGCATGCTCAGAAACCCAGTGGTGTCCAGCTATTCGTGACCTCAAAGACTCCAGCCCTACAGGCTCCTCCATCTATTAGATTTTCTGGGCAAAACTACTGGAGTGGGTTGCCATTTCCTCTCCCAGGAGATCTTCCTGACCCAGGGATAGAACCCTGGTCTCCTGGGTCTCCTGAATTGGCAGGCAGATTCTCTACCACTGAGCCACCTGGGAATCCTGTTGTCATGAATGACAACTGCCATTTACATAGTCTCTGTACACCAGGCTCTGCATTCAACTCCCACGAAACCAGCCCAGTTACCGGCTCCACAAAATCTGGGAATAGCACTGTGCCCATCTTCCAGATAAGAAAACAAAGATCCAGACAGGTTTTATCCCTGCACACAGCTAGGTGGGGGTGGAGATGGGTGTAGTGGAGGAGGCCTCTCTTCCGTTGCCTTGACATTAATTGTCTCCAAGGACCAGACCATTGTTTTTGACCTGGGACTGCTAAGGGCCTCAAAGGTTAGAAGTTCTGCTCCTTTAATTACTCATGCACCAACAAAAGTCACCTTAATTAGGATGGCTTTCCCAAAGAAAACGCAGCCAGTAGGAGCGGGGCCATGTCATCCCACTGGGCATGTACCACCTCCCTGATTTCCAGTGCAGTTACTGAGTTTTCCAGAATTTCTTTTGCAGCTTTCCCTCCTTTTTCTCCTGCTCTACTGTCCCATAGCTCAGCTCTTTGTTACTCATGCTCAGATCACCCAGTCTCTCCCAGCTAGACTCCCCACCCACCCAATCCATCTTATATTTCCTTAGCAGGTACTTTGCTGTTTTTACTCTAAAACCTTCAGTGGCTCCTACTGCCCACAGGAGATAGTGGAAGTCCCTCAGGCCGGCAGCCCCAGCTTCCTTTTGAACCCCACTGCCCTCTATCCTCCAACCTTAGCTCTGGGGCTCAGGCCTCTTTCCCTCCTGGAAGCCCACTGGGTGTCAGACCTCTTGCCTGGAACGTGTGCTGACCTCAGAGGGGCTGGTGATAGAGGCCACGGCCAAGATGCTCACAGATGCATCAGTACAGTTGAGACTTCCCACATGCTGTCACCCCTTGCCTCCACTCCCCACTGGTCTTCAGAACCTCCCACCCAGGAGACAAGATGCAGATTCCTAGGCCCACTTTGGGAGACGTCAAGAGGTTGAGGAGCCAGGGCTAAGGCACGTGGGAAAAGAGGCATAGTCAGAGGATTCCTGCTGATGAGACTGTACTGGAGGGACTTCCCTGGCAATCCAGTGGTTTAGACTTCGCCCTCCAATGCAAGGGGTGCAGGTTCAATCCCTGATCCCACATGCTTCACATCCAAAACACTGAAAAACATAGAACAGAAGCAATATTGTAACAAATTCATTAAAGACTTCAACAATGGTCCATGTCAAAAAAAAATTTCTTTTAATTAGAAAAGACTGTACTGGAGCAAGAATGAGTTTTAGGAGTGATGTCCCCTCCAAAAGAAGGGACGTTCACTGCTGCCCCCTCCTCGGACTTCCATGTCCCTCCCAGGGCCGACGTGGAAGGACCTCCCCCAGCATCCTCACGGTAGTTGAGGGACCTTGGTTCCCTGCCAGGCGTACAGCTGAGGTGTGAGCACAGCATAGCCATGATTTCCATCACCATGAAGCAATGAGGTACCGCCCAGCTCCCAAGTGATGGATCCTCCCTGGATCACCCAGAGGGAGCTCGCCTGCAGTGTCCTTCTCCATGCCTCCTAAGGGTCCTATACGCACTGGATGGGCCCTGCCCTCTAACCCCTGGGGAGGCCAGTGATGCTGGCTGCTGTGCAGGGGTGACAGCATGTTGGCAAGAGAAAGGAGAGGCCTGGGTTATCAGTCAGAGGGAAGAAGACGGGTGTTGGCACAGCCCTCCCCCAACTTTGACAATTTTAAGGCTGAAATAAACCTAGGTGCCTAATAAAGAGCCAACCTTGGGTCCAACATTTGCAGTTGGACACCTGCAAACACCTCTGTGAGTCGTTCTTGACCCACCCCCCAAAAAGCATCCTCTTCCATGCCACCCCAACCCTTACTCCAGCACCAGTCACCAACCTCCTATGCCCTCTGGGTTGGCACCTTGACCTCACCATCTGCCTCTCCCCACTCAGACCCCTTTTTCCTTTTCTTCCTCTATTTGAAACCCTGGTTCATCTTTCAGAACCTGATGTAAGCCCAGCTCCTCTGTGAGGCCTTCCCATCCATCCTTCTCCCTCCCCTCCCCCATCTCCACCACCCACCCCACCCAAGTCCCCATACAGTGATTCCCAAGTTGTTAGAAAAGCTTTCCTCAATAGGGAAACTCTCTTACCTCTGTCTGGGAAGTCATGCACAAGCTTTGTTTGTGATCAGGAAAAACAGAAGTAACCTAAGTACTCATCAACAGGGGGCTGCTCTGCAAAATGAGAAATAAGTGTACAATGGAATACTAGACAGCAGTTAAAAAGAATGAGGCAAGTATATACAGGTTGACAGTCCAGTAACTTTGATATAAAACGTACTCAAGGCAGTGCTATGGAGGGAGACAGAGATTTGCCTGCAAGTGTTTATTACGGGTCTAACAAGAATACCCACCAACTCGTAACGTGGTTACCTCTGGGGAGGGCTCAAGGGAAGCAAGCCTGGTCATGGACGGTGAGTATATTTTAGTGTAATATTTTAATGTTTGTTGTTTTTTCCAAAGGAGTATGAATTTTCTGAGTGACTGATAGTTTTTACATGTTCTCTATTCTCTAGAGACTCCTATTCCTTATTTCAAACCAGAGAAGCTTTTATTTGTTTCTCTTGGTTATCTAATTTCATTTGACAGCAGGGGAGGTAAAGTTTATACTGAGCTTTGAGAAGACTTCCCTCTGGCTTTCTTCATGCACCTGGTTTCTGGGAGTCATGAGCCTTCCCCAGCCTGCATAAAGTCCATGAGCTCGGGGACCTCATCTTATGTTCCGCTGGAGGTGCCTCATGGTGTTCCATGTCACCCCTCACCAGGAAGGCAGAGGAACCCAGCCTCAGGGAAACCCTGAGGTTGTAGACGTGGGTGCCTCTTACCCGCAGCCACGGTGCTTGCCCCAGCCAGGAGGAGGTACGGAAAAACAGCCCGGTCAGAGCATAAAGAGCCCAGGGGTCATGGAGTCCATGCCTTTGACAAGGAGGTAATTCAACGAACGGCTAGGCTCAAACAGTAGAGGTTAATGATCCTAGAGGCCTGATGATAACAGGCTAGCAAAGCTCCAGAGCTCATCAATGAGACGCCAGGGTCTGTTTATATCCAACCAGTTGGCTGGGAGGGAAGGACTTAAGATGGAAAAGAGGAAGTGGATGGAGGCCCCATGGCCTCCCAGGACCCACAGGGCCCAGCATGGACCCTTGTACCCAAGAGGCATTGAATCACTGATGGGTGAATTTCAGTTGACCTATAGGGGGCCACACTAGATCTCAGGTAAGCCTCACCCAGAGAACTTGGCCTTCTTTGCTCCTGGTCTAGAATCACAATGACCTAAGAATACCCATGTTCCCTTTGATTGACAGCTCTGGCATTTCAGCCCCACTGCAGTCCATCCTCAACCTCTTCCCAACATCCTTCTTTTTACTGGGGATCAGCCCAGAGGCCGCCATGTTGCTGAAGTGGCCACAACACTCTGTGCAGACACTGCCATCAGGTCACCCTCCTTCCTTCCCCCACCGACTCCACGTTCAACCCCACTGAGGTTTCCAGGCCTGCCACCAGCTGTGTTTTTTGAACACACACCTCGGAGACTTCCAGGTCTCTTGGGGGAGACCACTGTTCAACCACCTTAGAATATAGATCATTAAAACTGTGTACGTGATGAAGGGTCACCAGGGAGCCAAAAGATGCTACTATAATTTGTATCTGAACACTGAAAGGATTGTGCAGGATATAGAAGGGGTGGAGAAGATTAGCGCAACTCCAGAATGTAATTGTTTTTTTTCCTCCCCAACTCAAGAAAAGTATTCTCTTTGCAATATGGGGCTTGTTGGTTAGGATGAAAAGTTTCCTTCCCACCTACTGGGACCACCAAGGAAGGAAGGAAGCAATTACTTATCTGTATCAGCAAGTGTTCTGAAGTCAGGAGCCAGAAAGAAAATTGAATGGAACCCCACTTGTGTTGTTTCCATTTTTTAAGTTTTCAGGGCACATTTTAGAGTCTATATCACATTTGCTCATCAGCTCATCAAGTGAGAAGCTTATCTGTTGTGTCTTGACTTCTGTTTGAGCCAATGAATATATTAAAACAGGAGTCCTCAACCTTTGGGATCCAACCTGTGCCTGAATAATCCCAAAACCACCTCTCCCACTCAGTCCATGGAAAAGTTGTTTTCCAGGAAACAGGTTCCTGATACCAAAAAGGCTGGAGATGGCTGCATTAAAATATTTATTTTCATCTCCCTCCTGTGTGTACCAGACCAATCCGACCCCCACATTATTCTAATCAAAACCCTGAGTCCCAAAACAGAGAAGCGATGCATCCAAGGTCACACACCCTTCAAAGAACAAGATCTCTCACCTCTTTTGATCCAGCCATCTCCATCATACCACTTTGAAATGTTAGAAGCTTATTTGAAAACTGCTTGGGTCTTATCTCCACATTCCCCTTGAGCAGAATTTTGATTACAAGCAGACAGCAACCCTCCCCATGCTATTGTCTTTACTACCATTTTCTCAAGTGTACCCAAACTGCTCATTTTAAAGCGGGGGCTAAAGATAATCCCAAATAATTTTTAATTAAAGATCATCATTTAAAATGTATCATTTCATAAGTCTACCAGTGATTAGCTACATTAGGGATTTTGGTGACACACGTCACAATTAAGTGTTTTCAGTGTTGAGCCAATTAAGGGTTAACAGGCTGCAAATACCTACTTTGCACATTTTTGCTTAATGAATCATAGTGGGAAACTATTCTCATTAGGTTAATTTGTCAACACAATCAAGTTACATCACCATGATTTTTCTTGGAGCTCACCAGTGTAAGTGCCTTTGTATCGTGGTACACGCTTTCGCATTTGATTACAGGCTGTTGGAAGAAAACCCTTTTTCATGAACGGGGAAGAAGTGGATAGAAGATATTCGGGTCTTGATCTTAATTCTCACCTTCTTCGACATAGGCATGTTTATGTAGTCTTATTGAGCTCTCTTGGGCTTTCTGTCTGTATTTCCCTAGTAGGTTGTCATGCCAGAGAGTAAAACACACATCTGTGTACTGGTAGAGAGAAGGCTTCAGCCCCTAAGACGGGCATGATGGCCACAGGGAAAACTGTTCTCCTCCCTGAACCCGCTGGGTTTTTTCACCAACTTGAAAAAACACCCAGGTCCCTGCAAAAGGCTTCATCTTCCTTCTGATAAGACTGGTGATCATCTGGGCAAAAGAGAAAACGTGCTTTCGCAGTTTAAGGCTATCTACACACTAATTAGTCTATTTAGTGGGGGGAATAAACAGTCGTATTGTCAAGCCTCTCACAGGACACAAAATATCATTCTCCTCCCAAATTCTGGGGTACGTGGTTATGTCCACATTCAGTGTTGTTTCCAATAGCAAAGAGATTAAAAACAGCCTAGATGCCCCGTTATGAGAGACTGTCATGATAAAGCCATAGAATTTAAAGGAGCTTTGAAAACAATGACGTGACTCAGAAATGGATTTTTTTAAGATTACTTTTTGTTTGTCTATTTATTTTGCAGTATCTGGGATCTTAGCTTCCCAAACAGGAATGAAACCCACGCCCCTGCAATAGAAGCACAGATAGATTCTTGACCGCTGGACCTCCAGGGAAGCCCCAGAACTGTATTTATTGACATGGAAACCTGTCACAGTGTGATGTTCACTGACAAAAACATGTTGCAAAGCGCTGTGGAGGTGATGATGACGTGTGTTTTTAAATATGTGTATGTGTTTACACACACTTGGAAAATCTAGAACACACTCCTACTATCTGATAATAGGAGTTATCCCTCAGGAGTGGCTCGTAGGTAATTATTACTTTGCTCCTTGTTGTCCAATACCTGGACAATACCTTCCAGGTATTGTCTGATTCTTTATGATAAATATATATTACTTTGGCGATCAGAACAAAGCTATTTTTATTTGTGAGGGGAAGGTGAGTCAATGAATCCCAGGCCTACAGGTCAGCGTGAGAGGAAGATTCCACAAGCGTTAAGCTAAGTTGCTAAGAAGAAAAGAAAAAATGACACACGGTGCTCTGATTGTTTTCATCTCCAAAGCTTTTTTGACTGATGCTCCCCTTACACAAATCAGCAAGTTCGGGTGGGAGGGATCTGATCAGGGTTTGCATTTGGTTTTAATTTAACTAAGTAGCCTCCTCCAAATGTAGTCAGCACAGCATACGGGGAAAATGACATGAAGTTCAAAAAGTATTCATTTGAATGTTTTTCACACCATTCATTCCACAAGCCTGGAATCAGTGCTTGCTTGCCACATCCAAAGCGGCTTGCCTGGGACTGGGGTCACAGAGGTGAATCAAGATAAGCCCTGCCCCCAAGTAACTCACAGTCCCACCCATGCTCAAGGATTCCACGAGGAGTTTCCCATTAAGTGTGGGAGGGGTTAGCTCTGAGGGAATTCAGTGTGTGGGAGGGGTTGAGGGGGTAGTTATGAGGGAGCTTAGAGGTGGGGCTGACCTGGCTACACTAGGATGGTCATGGAAGGCTTCCTGGAAGAAGAGTTCAAAGGTGAGACCTGAAAACCCAAGCTGGGTTAAGCAAAGTGTAGGGAAATGGAGATGGGCTTCCCAGGTGCGCTAGAGGGAAAGAATCTGCCTGCCAGTGCAGCAGATGCAAAAGATATGGGCTCGATCCCTGGGTCAGGAAGATCCTCTGGAGTAGGAAACGGCAACCCGCTCCAATCTTCTTGCCTGAAAAAGTCCATGGACAGAGGACTCTGGCAGGCTACAGTCTGCAAAAGGACCACAAAAGACACACCTGAGAATGCACACACAGGGAGAGGGGGGCATACTGTCCTCTCTGAAGGCTGCAGCTGGTGACCACTGACTCTGCCCTCGCTGTGCAGCGACAAGGGCGCTCTTCACGGTACTGGGGAAAGGGACCAGCAAGCTTTATTTTGATGGTCTGGGCAGGACTGAGGGCAGAGCTGTGTCCCTAATCCTCCAAGACCTGCCCAGGAAATTGCTCTCATGCACAAACCCCAACTCTCAGCTGCTTTGTTTGTGTGCATCTCTCCCTCATGAAAACTAAGCGCAGAAAACATTTTTGAGTATTTGGACTTTTCAGTCCAGCTTCTCAATTGCCAGGAGAATGCTGTACAAAGGCACCCAGTGACTACAATAGGGCCTCACCCATCCTCCAAGTGCCCCAGGGCACAGAGAAGCTGACCCTTGGCCTATTTTATTCACAGTTTAGAAAGGCAGAAGCTGGTAGCCAGCTCTCACTGAAGGTCATCTGCCTGAGAAACATAGTCTCTGTCTGCCATTCCCAGGGGTGGGAGAAGACTCCTCACAAAGAATCAGAATCCCTAGGAGCCATAATCACA
Source organism: Madoqua kirkii (assembly GCA_006408675.1). Lineage (NCBI taxonomy): Eukaryota > Metazoa > Chordata > Mammalia > Artiodactyla > Bovidae > Madoqua > Madoqua kirkii. The sequence goes on from SJYC01078526.1 coordinate 39,178, forward strand.
ATAACAACTGTTGCAATATTTGGGCGGGGGAGATGTGTATAAGAGACAGCCACCACCCACCCCACCCAAGTCCCCATACAGTGATTCCCAAGTTGTTAGAAAAGCTTTCCTCAATAGGGAAACTCTCTTACCTCTGTCTGGGAAGTCATGCACAAGCTTTGTTTGTGATCAGGAAAAACAGAAGTAACCTAAGTACTCATCAACAGGGGGCTGCTCTGCAAAATGAGAAATAAGTGTACAATGGAATACTAGACAGCAGTTAAAAAGAATGAGGCAAGTATATACAGGTTGACAGTCCAGTAACTTTGATATAAAACGTACTCAAGGCAGTGCTATGGAGGGAGACAGAGATTTGCCTGCAAGTGTTTATTACGGGTCTAACAAGAATACCCACCAACTCGTAACGTGGTTACCTCTGGGGAGGGCTCAAGGGAAGCAAGCCTGGTCATGGACGGTGAGTATATTTTAGTGTAATATTTTAATGTTTGTTGTTTTTTCCAAAGGAGTATGAATTTTCTGAGTGACTGATAGTTTTTACATGTTCTCTATTCTCTAGAGACTCCTATTCCTTATTTCAAACCAGAGAAGCTTTTATTTGTTTCTCTTGGTTATCTAATTTCATTTGACAGCAGGGGAGGTAAAGTTTATACTGAGCTTTGAGAAGACTTCCCTCTGGCTTTTCTTCATGCACCTGGTTTCTGGGAGTCATGAGCCTTCCCCAGCCTGCATAAAGTCCATGAGCTCGGGGACCTCATCTTATGTTCCGCTGGAGGTGCCTCATGGTGTTCCATGTCACCCCTCACCAGGAAGGCAGAGGAACCCAGCCTCAGGGAAACCCTGAGGTTGTAGACGTGGGTGCCTCTTACCCGCAGCCACGGTGCTTGCCCCAGCCAGGAGGAGGTACGGAAAAACAGCCCGGTCAGAGCATAAAGAGCCCAGGGGTCATGGAGTCCATGCCTTTGACAAGGAGGTAATTCAACGAACGGCTAGGCTCAAACAGTAGAGGTTAATGATCCTAGAGGCCTGATGATAACAGGCTAGCAAAGCTCCAGAGCTCATCAATGAGACGCCAGGGTCTGTTTATATCCAACCAGTTGGCTGGGAGGGAAGGACTTAAGATGGAAAAGAGGAAGTGGATGGAGGCCCCATGGCCTCCCAGGACCCACAGGGCCCAGCATGGACCCTTGTACCCAAGAGGCATTGAATCACTGATGGGTGAATTTCAGTTGACCTATAGGGGGCCAAAAGAGTTGGATAATTATCATGCCCATTTTACAGAGGAGGACACTGAGGTGAAAGAGGTTGGGTCACCCAGCCAATACCACTCATGATGGAGGCCAGATGTGACCCCAGATCCTTCTAACACCAAAGCCACAATAATCTTGCACAGGGTCCATGACCTACCCACCTGTGCTGGAGCCTGGGCTCCCCCAGGAAGCCTAGACCCAGGGCGTGAGCAGCACCAGGCTGAAGTCCATTCTGTGCCCTGAAAACAGTGCTACACCTGGTCATTGGGCACTGGAAGCTCCACAACCCACATTTAAGGGCATATTTTTAAACTGCAAAGACCACCCATTAGTCATGTCAAAACCAGCATTTTTTCATGAAAGAACAGAACGGACTTAAGCTGAAGTGAAGTGAAATGAAAGTCTCTCTTTGTGACCCCGTGGACTATACAGTCCATGGAATTCTCCAGGCCAGAATACTGGACTGGATAGCATTTCCCTTCTCCAGGGCATCTTCCCAACCCAGGGATCAAACCCAGGTCTCATGCATTGCAGGCAGATTCCTTTTTCTTTCTTTTAATTTTAATTCGAGGCTAATTACTTTACAATATTGTAGTGGTTTTTGCCAAACATCGACATGAATTAGCCACGGGCACACATGTGTTCCCCATCCAGAACCTCCCTCCTACCTCCCTCCCCATCCCATCCCCCAGCATCATCCCAGTGCACCAGCCCTGAGCACCCTGTCTCACGCATCAAACCTAGACCAGCAATTTGCTTCATGTATGATAATATACACATTTCAACGCTACCCTCTCAAATCATCCCACCTTCACCTTCTCCCACGGAGTCCAAAAGACTATTCTTTACATCTGTGTCTCTTTTGCTGTCTCGCATTTGGGTCGTTACCATCTTTCTAAATTCCATATGTATGCATTAGTATGCTGCATTGATGTTTTTCTTTCTGACTTACTTCACTCTGTATAATAGGCTCCAGTTTCATCCACCTCATTAGAACTGATTCAAATGTATTCTTTTTAATGGCTGAGTAATATTTCATTGTGTATACGTACCACAACTTTTTTATCCATTCATCTGCCAATGGACATCTAGGTTGCTTCCATGTCCTGGCTATTGTAAACAGTTGCAGGAGGATTCTTTACCAGCTGAGCCACAAGGGAAGCCCAAGAACACTGGAGTGGGTAGCCTATCCCTTCTCCAGAGGATCTTTCCAACCCAGGAATCAAAGCAACTTCTCCTGCATTGCAGGTGGATTCTTTACCAACTGAGCTATCAGAGAAGCGTACTTAAGCTATATGGATACAATGTAACCAACTATGAATCTTGTTTCAGAAAATTTTATTTGGTTTTTGCACATGTGTACAGGGCCATGGGGAAGAGTTGGCAGGTTGGCCTTCATGCACTGGCCCAAACTTAACTCACCACCCACACTCTGACACAGGAGTACATCCCCAAGAGGAAGGTGCACAGAGATGCTCTCCTGTGTGCCAGGCTGTGCGCCAACTGGGATGTCTCTCTAGAGGGGGGTGCCCTTCTTCACATGCTCACAAAGGGCCATATGGACCGTGGGTTGTATTGCATGCATGCTCAGCCGTGTCTGACTCTGCAGCCCCATGGACTGTAGCCCGCCAGGCTCCTCTGTCCATGGGATTCTCCAGGCAAGAATACTGAGTGGGTTGCCAGTTTCCTCCTCCAGGGGATCTTCCCAACCCAGAGATCGTCTCTAGCATCTCCTGCGTTGGTGTGCGGATTCTTTACCACCAGCACCACCTGGGATGGGCCAGTAGAGTCTGTGTACATGAGCCCCGCTTCAGCGCAGTGCCTCTGATGAAGACCGCATCTCTCAGGACCACCGCTCGTGCCAGCAGTCTTCTTCAGGATCCCACACTGTTCCTCACCTCGTCGTCCCTTCTGCCCTGGGGGTGGTAATAACTTCCCACTGCTGCTAGGGTCTGCGTGTCTCCTCAGCCAAGTTTTCCTTCATTGGCCCACGCCTCCATCAGTATCTCTTCAAATAAGTCTCTTTATTCAAACCACTTGGAGGGATTTTGTTTGCTGCTGGGACCCTGACTTACTGCTGATCCAGTGTCTGTGTGTGAATGTGTGTGTGAGTGTGTCTGTGTGTACTGCACACAATGTAAAATGTATTGCTTACTGTGGGATACATTTTTTTTTTCAACTGTAGGAGCCACTGGCCCAGGGGAATTCTAATGCAAAACAGCTTGGGGAATGCAGGCAGAGGGTGAGCTGGGGAGGCCTCCGAGGGGAGGCCCCGGCTGAGAGAACTTAGTGAGAAAAGGCGCTGGGCCCGGAGTCAGGACCGATGGGACTTCCTCCACCTCGGGCCAAAATACGGCCACTGAACTCCTTGACCTGTGGGCTCCAGCCAGCGCTAACCAGCTAAGATTCTGTTTTGGAAGTTGATTTATTTGCATACTCCAAGACCCACATCTAGGAACATCACACATATTTTTAATCTAAGAAAATATCAAAGTGACATCTACAGCCTGTTTGCGGGAATTAATAGTCCCCCCTTGGGCCTCTTCGTCTGCCTATCCCTGTCTTTCACATCCCGGCGGCCCCCTTGGATTTTGTGCTAGAACCATATTACATCGCGTGTATCCCCTCAAATTCCCCAATTATGAGTCATTGTCTTCCTCTGAATATTTTTATACCTAACTCATGATCAGGCTGCCTTGCCAAAATTGTGAGCAAATGCTGTCCACAGCCACCCCTCGGAGAGGGAGGCAGGCCTGGAGGAGTGGATAAATCCCTCAGACTCTCTCTTTTTAAAAATCTTTCTAATTAGAGGAAAATGGCTTTACAATGTTGTGTTGGTTTCTGCCGTAGAACAATGCAAATCAGCCATAATTATATATATATATATACACACACACACACATCCCTTCCCTCCTGATCCTCCCTTCCCGCCCACATCCCAGTAGTGTTGACATATATACACAACCATATATAAAATAGATAGCTAGTGATATATAGTTATAGCTATAGATATATAGTTGCTATATAACCCAGGGAGCCCAGCCTGGTGCTCTGTGATGACTGTAGACTCTCTTAACAAGGCCCTGGGTCCACGTGCCACAAGCCACAGTGAAATGCTCTTGGGAGAGGAGGATCTTCCACCCCAGCCTCTCCCCTGAGAGTGGGTCAAGAGTCGAGTGCAGTTCACGGGGATCAGATCATTATGTGGGTGGTGTGTCTGTAGAAGTGTCCCCAGGAGTCTTCCCAGCTGTGGTGATACTCTGTATCCCCATCAATGACAGCACCTGCCACTGGGCAACTGGCATGGAGCTCCCCAGAATATAGAGCCCAGGCTCTATATTGTACAGTAAGCCCTCTACATGCAAACAAGTTTCTTTCCGAGAGCACGTTCATTAAGTCCAATCTGTTCAGCCCAGAAAGTTAGCCTAGGTACCCAACTAACACAATCGTCTATGCAGTACTGTAATAGGTTTATAATACTGTTCACACAAATAACACATTAAAAAAAAAAAGAAAACTTTTTTAATCTTACAATACAGAGCCTTGAAAAGTACAGGAGTACAATACAACGGCTCTACCATATTTTTGCCTCGTTCCACTCTCTCAGTTACTCGTACTTTTGTCTCCGTCATTACTGCTTGGTATTTCTTAGTATTACCAGCTACATCACTGCTGCTTCCAGACATCCCGGGCTTGAAATAAAGATACTGTACTCCGCACTCTATACAGTATTATACAGTAAAGTAAACAAAGGCACAACCTCTTGTAGAGGACGCACGCATGTGACAATGTACACCAGACACTTGAACTGTTATGTCCTTGGACCTGTGAATGCCCACATCTTTGAAAATTGGCAGCTTTTAGACTTACTGTAACAGATAGATGGCTCTTGCACAAGGAAGAAGGGCAGCACAGCCACCATCTTGATGTGTTCCAGAATCTGGATACTCTGCTGATAATTCCCAGCCTGAACCTGGCTGGGAAGCACAGGCAGGGTGCTTTGGCCTTAGAGGACCAGAGTTCAAATCCCATATCTGCTGTCTCTTAGCTGTAGGACATTTGCCCACCCATTCAGCCTTCCCAAGCAGCCATGTTCCCATCAAAAAATCAGACTGGCATTGCCTATGCAAAGGGTTATCAGGAGAATTACATAAAGCATCCTGTGCAGAGCACTCACAATGGACACAATTGATACCTGTTGTGAACTGTGTAAGCATCAGGTCCTGCAATGAAACCAACTACAATCAAATCTCTAACCAAAACTCCTCCATCTAGGGATTTCCCTCGTGGTACAGTGGATAAGAATCTACCTGCCAATGCAAGGGACACTGGTTTGATCCCTGAGCCAGGAAGATTTCTCATGCCACAGAGCAACCAAGCTCAAGCACCACAACTGCTGAAGCCCGTGAGCCTAAAGCCTGTGCTCCACAACAAAAGAAGCACCACAGTGAGAAGCCACTGTACCCCAGCAAAGAACAGCCCCCGCTCGGCGCAGCTAGAGAGAGCCCACACACAGGTACAAAGACCCAGCACAACCAGAAATATAAATAAATAAATAAATTATTTTTAAAAACTTCTCTGCCGTTTACTAGCACTGAGACTTGGGCAAGTTACTGAATCTTGCTGAGCCTCCATTTCTCACCTTTGAAATGGGTGATACAACAGTACTGACCTCCCACAGTGGCCTAGACAAATAAATTAATTAAATGAAACAAGTGGTTACATAGTAGGATAATGCTTATAAGTTTTTTTTACAAAAATTTAATTGTTATTGGAATAATGTCAGACTTACAAAGCTGCAAACGTAAAGAATTTCCATATACCGTTCACCCAGTTTCCCCAAATGTTAAGATTTTCCCAACTTGCTTTATCATTTTCCCATTTTCTCTCTAATGTATACAAACTTATACGCGTATAAGTTTAACTTTTTCTCTGAATTTTTGAGATTAAGGTAGAGGCAGTTGTTGTTCAGACACTAAGTCATGTCCAGCTCTTGCAACCGAGGTCCGCTGTCCTTCACGATCTGCTGGAGTTTGCTCAGTTTCATGTCTTTTGAGTCAGTGATGCTATCTTACCATCTCATCCTCAGCCACCCCCTTCTCCTTTTGCCTTCAATCTTTCCTAGCAACGTGGAGACGAGACACAATGTTCTTTTATCTCTAAATACTTCAATGTGTATTTCTTAAAAAAAAAAAAAAAAGACATTCTCCTACATAACCACAGTGCAATTATCAAAATCAGGAAATGGACATTGATAAAACAGCATTACCTAATCTTCAGACTTTACTCAGATTTCACCAACTGTCATCCACTGTCGTGTGCCTGGCCCAGAAGCCAATCCAGGGCAGCCCATTCATTTACTTGTCATGCCTCTTCAGTCTCACTGAATCTGGACAGTCTTCTGATTTTGGCTTTCATCATCTTGACCAGTTTGAAGAGAAAAAACAGTTATGTTGTGGCATGTCCTTCAATCTGAGTGTGTCCAAGTTTTTCTCATGACCAGGTTCAGGTTCTGCATTTTCAGCAGGACAATCATATAGTAAAGGTATTATGCCATCTCAGGGCATCATTCGGGGAGATAAACAGTGTTGATTTGTCCGTGTTACTGTCAGGTTGACTTTGATCCTTAGTTCATCTGGTGTCTCCAGGTTCTTATTGTAGAGTTACCATTTTCCTCTGTATAATTAAATGAATATATTATGGCTGGGAGGATGTGGGACATAGACATATCAAAGGCATGAGCAAGCATTGAGATACTTTGTAGACAGTGAACTAGGTGAGACCAGTGGTGCTGGGACTGAGGCGACCAGAAGGTGACTCTGGTTCAATGTCATGGCCTTTGGTTATTGCAGAAATACTTTGGGGATTGGTGCTGCCTTTGTTCTTTAGCTTTGACAGTGTCACTAGACCAATGGGTCAGGGCATAATGTGGGCCCTGTCTCTAGCTATATCTGATCACACTTAAATTGAGACCGACTGGCTTTTTGTTCTATTGTGGGAAAAAAAAAATACATGACACAAAATTTATCATTTTGTCCATTTCATGTACACAATTCAGTAGCTTTAGGCACATTCACATGGTGGTGCAATTGCCACCACTATCCAGCTCTAGAACATTTCCATCATCCTAAACTGAAATTCTGTACCCATTGAATGTAACTCCCCATCCCTTCCCCACCCCCAGCCCCTGATCACCACTGTTCTGCATCCTTCTCTATGAATTTGACTATTCTAGGTACTAGACACAAGTGGATTCATGTGGTATTTATCTTTTTGTATCTCACTTATTTTACTGAGAAGGAAGTCTTCAGAGTTCATCCATGCTATAACATGTATCCGAATTTCATTTCTTTCTAAGGCTATATAATATTCCAGTGTACGTACTTATCTCATTTATTTTGTCCATTCATCCATTGATGGGCATTTGGGTTGTTTTTTCACCTTTTGATTACTGTGGAGTACTGTTATGAACATGGGTGTACTGAGTCCCTGCTTTAAATTCTTTGGGGCATATACCCAGGAGTGGACTTCCTAGGCCATATGGTAATTCTGTGTTTAGTTTTTGAGGAGCTGCTATATTGGTTTCCAAGGACCAAATGGCTTTTAACACACTGGTGCCCCCAGTACTCCCTCTCCCCACACACTTACTCTGCTTTATTTCAGACTTCAGAGCGGGGAGTGGATAACAATAACGAGCTTCATCTTTAGCCTCAAGGTATTGAGAGACCCACTGGAAGTACCACTCCACCTGTAAATAAGAAGCCTAATGGCCCCACATTTCGGCAAGTGGAACTCTGATTCTCAGGAACACCCAGCGGTAACTTCCAAAATCAGCAGGAAAAGAGCCATTACCCAGACGAGGGTAGAGATGGAAGAGGCACTCCACTTTTGCAGACCAGGAAGGAGTGATGGAAAAGCACATGGAGAGTCATATCCACAAAAATACAAGTGTCTGCTCTGCCCCTCGGTCTAATTATGATCCAATGTCTCCTCGCCCCCTGGGGACTGGGGACTTGTTTGTTCGAGATGACATATCTATTATTACTCTTTAGGTAGTTAGCAGCATCATTTGCAGCGTTCATTAACAAGGATCACCGTATGGATTTCTAAACAGCAGCTCCGCTTTAGCTAATGAGCCCCAATAGTGTAATACTTTACATATTTTATAGCAAGACAATTAAGCAATGTCTTGCTTTTATAGCAGACCTTAAAATAAATCATTTAGGATACAAGAATAGACAGGAATAACAGTACCTACAGTGTGTTTGTGCTTAGAATCGGAGAAGTTAAACTCACTTTCTTCCAGGCTCCCATTATACATATGCACGCACTCAAACTTCAGAGAAATAAAAGGTTTGCCATGCTTTCTTGTCAACTTCCCAGGTTTGTAATAACAGACTGCTTAAGTGATCTGCGTATGGTTCACACAGAGATGCGGGGAAAGAGAAGAGGAAGGGAAAGAGAAAAGAAAAGAAGCAGGCTGAGTTTATAGGCAGGAAAAGATTGAAAGTGCTAGTATGCATTGAACATCTACCTCTGCCAGGCTTTCACCTCCACCCCTCATATAATTCCCATGAAACCCTACAAGTGGTATTAGTGGTTCCATTGCATAAATGAAGAAACTGAGACAGGGAGATTGCTGCTTGTTCAGGGTCACACAACCTGAAAGTGGCTGTGCTAGGATTTAAAACTAGATCTTTGTGGGACTTCCCCGGTGGCCCAAGGGTTAAGATGCTGCAGTTCCAGTGTAGGAGCACGGGTTCAACCCCTGGCTGGGGAACTAAGATCCCTCTCAGCCAAAAAAACCCAACTCTGCATGAGTCCAAAGACCTGATCCTGCCATGACTGTGTCAAGGGCAGAGGCAGGATTCCCAGCCCCACCACTTACTGCTCGTCTTCAAAATATTCTGATCTTCCCAGGAATGTGGGGTGAACTCTACAGTACACTTTCCTCCTGCATTGTCCTGACATGGACAAGAGGACACACAGCCTCCTTCCTGAACCCCAGATGCCTCACTGACAAGACCCTTCCTCACCTCCACAACCTCCCACCCCCCGCCCGCCCCCTGTCAGGGACTCCCATTTGGTCCAACATGTGTTAGCTAATCGAAAAGACATCAGTGATTGCTGATGAGTTTGTGAGTTTGGCTGCCAGATAGGGTCACTTCTTCCCTACAAAGTTAGATTAGGGGTAAATGATGAGAGAATCCCAGATCTAGTCCTACATCCAGAAAAGAAGAGACGTTAGTGGAAAGGTTTTACCATAAACCACCACCCCATCCACCCAGACCTCAAGCCTACCGCTCTACATTCCTCTCTAAGCACAACACATTTCTCAGGGCTGTGGAGGGACATAGATGTGTGGACAGCTGCTCCAAGTATGGTCTGTGGCCACCTACAAGCCTGAAGGCAATGGGTATGGCCAGGATTCCGAGACTCAAGAAGGACACGGTTTCTCTCCTCTCTTTTGCTTTCAAAACATGTGTCTCCAGCCACTGATGGAGACCTGTGGCTGCTTCCATGAGTGGGGACATCATTCCCAGGGTGATCCAGCCCTGTTTACCCTAACTGTTCTCTAGGGACTGTGAACCTAAAACTGCTCAAAAAATAAAGTCCATCTAAGAAAAGGGAAAGCAGACTTGAGGATCTCGCTCCACATTGTATAGCCTGGGGCTACTTGGTCCTGTGGTCACTGGGTTCATGGGGTTATGTCTCACAAATCATTCCTGTTCAAATGAGAATCCCAAGCCTGGAAGCCAAAGACCTAACTAGGCTCCATGAGTTCTTCTTAATAAGGAAATACCATAGACGATGCATTTCAAGATAATCATACTAAAAGTACATTTTGAGAATTGGAGCTTGAATGAAAACACTTAGCTCTTTGGAAAGTTCTCCACTTGGGACAGCTGAGCACTAGATCATGTTCAGTACTGCATGCCTGGCAAGACAGGGTTCACTACTGCACTTCAGTCATGCCGTACCCTGCAAGGCTCTGCTCTGACTCCACCTGCTTAATTTTACACCAAAAGGAGAGCACTTTGGGTGTGAGGGAGGGCCCAAGGGGGCAAAGCCCCCCAAAAGAAAGATGAAGGATGTCCTTGCATGAGAATGGGTAAAACCAACATCCCACAAGGGTGGGCCGTGAAAATGAAGCTGGGAAGCAGATTCCTCACAGGCACCAGCCTGGGTGCTCATTATGGTATGGGTACCCCTCAGGGGGCCCACGGGGAGGATGAAGACAAATAAGTGAGTATGCTTTCTGTTGGAAAAACTAGAACACCTTTTATGTGGACGGGAGACTAGGAGTGCACTCTGGGACAAAAGAAATCGGGTGGCAAGGAGAAGTCAGGTGGCTCCTGTAATATCCACAACTGCCACTCCCTGAGGTCCTGCCAGGTGCCAGCTGCTGTTCTGGGCACCTAGAGAGACAGAGGTGAGCGAGACAGGCAAGGCCCTGCTCTATCCAGCTTATTATAAACATGGAAACAGACAACCCACAATTTATTTATTCTTCATTTATTATTGAGTTTAAATAAATGCACTCCAGCAATATAGGCTATGAAGAACGTGAAACAGGATGATGAGAGAGAGATTAGATGTAGCCCTTTAGATGGTAAAGAATTTGCCTAAAATGCAAGATCTGCCTGGGTTCGATCCTGGGTCAGGAAGATCCTCCAGAGAAGGGCATGGCAACTCACTCCAGTATTCTTGCTTGGAGAATTCCATGGACAGAGGAGCCTGGCGGGCTACAGTCCATGGGTTCGCAAAAAGTCAGACATGACGGAGTGACTAACATTTTAGCAGGCACTTAGGGAAAGTCTCTCTGATGAGGTGATATCTGAAGACTGGAGTCCGAGGAAGCCTTGGCGTGCTGAGACCTGCAGGCAGTTCATTCCAAAGTAGAAAGCAAAGGAGAAGATTCTAAAACAGGAACAAGCATATGAGGAGGAGAAACAAAGACACCGGAGAGGGTGGAGTAGGGTAAATAGAGGAAGAAGTGGTAGATGAGATCGGTGCTGTCAGCCAAGGTGCCATCACCCTGGTAAGGAGCCTGGATTTACCGCTAAGTGTGATGAGTAAACCATGGCTTAACCCAGAGCAGGATGTGACCCCTCTCACTGTATAATGGCAGGAGCAGAAAGAGAAGTACCAGATAAAAGGCTATTTCAGGAGTCAAGGAGCAATGATGATGATCCAGATTAGGGAGGAGGCAATGGAGATGGAAAGGAGGCAGATCTGAAGTATAATTTTAGGGCATATATTTTTAAGTAACTGCTGATGGACCAGATGTGGGAGCTAAAGAGGTTGGGTAAAGAGTCAAGTGAGACTCAGTATCTGGCACCCTGCATTGCTCACAGCAGGAACTAATGACTAGTTGGATTCTTGGTTGTCTGAAGGTAGGCTGGTTGCTTGGCGGGTTATCTGAAAGATTTATTGTTTGGAACAAAATCGACCCTGAATATTCACTGGAATGACTGATGCTGAAGCTGAAGCTACAATACTTTGGCCACTTGATGAGAAGAGCTGACTCATTGGAAAAGACTCTGATGCTGGGAAAGATTAAGGGCAGGAGGAGAAGGGGATGACAGAGGATGAGATGGTTGGATGGCATCACCAACTCGATGGACATGAGTTTGAGCAAACTCTGGGAGATAGTGAAGGACAGAGAAGCCTAGTGTGCTGCAGTCCATGGGGTCGCAAAGAGTCGGACACAACTGAGCAACTGAACAAAAAATTGTTTGGATGGAAGGATAGATGGATGGGTAGTTGGTTAACAGGTAGATAGATAGTAGGTGGTTGAATAGTTGGATAGATAGATGGGTGGACAGGTGGATGAGAAGATGAATCGTTGGTTTATAGTCAGGCAAATGGGTAGTAGAAGGGTTGGTTTGTTCACTAACTAGTGTCATGTATTTCCTTCTCGCTGGACAACCTCTCCTTCCTTCCTTTAGGGTCCTTCACTCCACCCTACTCCCATCAGCCTAATTCCCTGGCCTGACCAACCTCTAGCAATTGCCATTTTATCCCTTGCTATTTTGTCCATGTTCCTGCATCTTCAGAACCTTCCAGGGAGATTGTGGGACCAGTGCTAGGCTCCAAGTACTGGAAGATTTGGGGGCGATGGATGGAGATATACATGATCCTTAGACTCAAGCAGAGTCCAGTCTTGCCCCTTAGTGGCCATCTGGCCTGGGGCGGATTTCTCTACCTCAGTTCCACTTTGGTAAATGGAGCTAGAACACCTGGCCCACCTACTCACAAGATCATGAGAATCAAATGAGAAACTAGGTGTGAGAGTGTGCAACAGATGTCAGGCAATATTCTTATTATCCTGATGTTACAGCTTAGGAGCAAGAGCTTCCTGTCTGGGGCAGGCATCCCCCACCTTCTGTTCTCTTCACCCACTGCGGCTCCCACAGTCAGCCTAACTTGAACCTGAGGCTCAGACCTCTGCCCTCATACTACTCAGTGCTTCCTTGACTTGCCCTTTTCAGCCTTAGACACCCTGCTCTGCACAGTGTCAACATCCACCTCTCATGGGACTCATCTTGACCACTTTAGACAAAGCCCCTGCGAGGCCATCTGCCTGCTGGTCCTGCATTTGAAAAGTAAAACTTTCTTCCTGCCTGAAGATCCCAAGCCCAGCCCACAGCACAGTCCAAAAAACATAGTGTTTACAAAGCGTCAGGCGGCCTTCCTTGGTGACTCAAATGGTAAAGAACCTGCCTGCAATGCAGGAGGCCGAGGTTCCATCTCTGGGTCAGGGAGATTCCTCTGGAGAAGGGCTTGACAACTCATTCCAATATTCTTGCTGGAGAAGTCCATGGACAGAGGGGCCTGGGGGCCACAGCCCATGGGGTCACAAAGAGTCAGACACAACACAAAGTCTACATGCCTGAATGATGCCCCTCTGGTTTTCCAAACTATCTTTTGCCTGGGTATATTAGTTAGCTATTGATGCAAAACCAGCCACGCTAAAATGAAATGCTTAAAACAACAAACACGTACAAGTTCTCATGATCCCGTGGGTTGGCTGGTACTTCTTCTGGCCTGGGCACTTGAGTAGGAGCCAGACAGTCCAGGATCTCCTCACTCACATGTCTAAGGCTTCTAGCATGACTGGGTCCTCCCTCGCCATGGTCTTTCTTCCTCAAGGAGGCTGGCCAAGCTGTTTCACAAAATGGCAGATGAGTTCCCAGCAGCAAGAGGTGGAAAGCCCAGTGCATATGCACTTTATAAGACTCTGTTTATATCACATCTGCTAGTGTCTGCTAAGACAAGTCACACAGCCAAGCCCAGAATCATTCTGAGAAAGACCCACATGAGAGAACTGACACAGAAAATGGTAGGTTTATTGGGGGCTATTACTCCAACAACCTGCCATACAAGGTAACTGAAAACAGGATTGACTGAACCCATATTCCAAAAACTCCTCTGAGAGGCAGAGCACTGAAGTCCACCAGGGGAGCCAGAGAGATGAAGAAGCAGGTAGCTGAGGGCTGACAGACCAAGCTGAAATCCTGAGGAAGGAACTGGAACTTCCTGTCAACATAATACCTCTCTGACACATACCAGCTTTCTCCTCTGTAATAGTCAGCTACCACTGCGTAACAAACAACCTCAAAATATTGATGACTAACAACAAATACTCGCTTTTCTTATTTGCAAATCTGTGATTCAACTGGGGTTGCTCTCTTCCGCGTGCCACATTCTGGGTTTTCGACTGAAAGGGCAGTGGCTGGACAGGGCACACACACCTCACAGCAACAGCAGAATCACAGAAATAGAAAGCCGGTTGAGCAATCACATTTCAGTCCTCCTTTACATTACATCTGCAAACATCCCATTGGCTAAAGCAAGGCTCATAGTCAAAGGACAGAGAGGTTCCCCTTGTCCACCATGAAGTTCTGACAAGGGAGTGGGTGTAGAACTCCTAGAGAGGAGTGAAGAGTCGTGTTCAATTTTTCTATCTATCACAACCTCCTCACGTTTCCCTCCCTTCATCCCTTCTCATCTTTCCCCTTCCCCCACGCCAGCTCGTCATTTCAGAGCTACAGGTAACAAGGGGATCAGTAGCTTTGCTCTGGCAGGTGACCCACACCTTCCCTGAAGGCTCTCTGTGCTCAAGTCTACAGGAGATGACATGAGAATAAGGTTGACACGGTTAGAAAGACAGCACAGGGACAGGGGTCCATCTTCCTGCGGAGGAGAATGCCCCGAGGCCATGCAGCTACTTTGTCAGAGCAGAGTGGTCCGATTCTGCCATCGTGACACTTATCACATTTCTGGTACCCAGAGACCCCAGCATCTTACCGTCAGGTTGAAAATAGCGTTATTGGCTGGGCTCCATATTTGACAAAAACTCAGGTCCAGGACATATTTTTATCATTAAACTCTTCTAGAAGTTAAAACAACAGAACACTTTGGATGGGACTTGGGCAAAACTTCCTCAGGAAACGCGTTGATTTCAACCACCTGGACGGAGCAGATGTCCTGATCTTCTTTTTATCTTGCTGAATACCTTAATTGATTTATTACCTTCTTCTAACACATATAAAGGGAGATCTCATTCATTTGCTCATGGAGCTTCCCAGGGGCCCAGGAATTAGGTCAAGGGGAGGTTAGAAAACAAGAATTTTTTTAGGGTATACCTGCTAAGTGCCAGGGACTGCATCAGGAGAACAAGTGGATATCCAAATAGAGAAAAAAATTAATCTTGACCCAGAGTTCACATCATACACACCAAAAAATAAGCTTTAAATGGGTGGGTCATGGGCCTGGATAAAAACTACAGTTGTAAAAATTTTAGAAGAAAAGTTAAGAGAAAATCTTTCATGACCTTGAGGTAGTCTAGGATTTCTTAGACGGGTCACACACACACACACACACACAAAAGAACACTAATCATAAAAAGAAAAGATACTGTGGATTTTATTAAAATTAAAACTTCTGCTCTTCAAAAGACACTGTTAAGAAAAAATAAGAAAGCAACAGATGCAAGAAAAGATTCACTATCTAGATAAATAGATGATAGATACATATGTATACACACACTAGACCACTTGATAGGTATATAGAGAGAGATAACTTCCAAAGAATGTACATCCAGAATATATCAAAAACTTTAAAAATTCAATAAGAGGGACTTCCCTGCTGGCTCAGCTGATAAAAATCCACTTGCGATGTGGGAGACCTGGGTCAGATCCCTGGATTGGGACGATCCCCTGGAGAATGGAACAGTCACCCACTCTAGTATTCTGGCCTGGAGAATTCCATGGACTTGCAAAGAATATACATCCAAAGTATATAAAGAACTTTTACAACTCAACAAGCAGAAAACTCAGTGGAGGGAAAAACCCATGGGAAAAGATTTGAATAGACACCTCACTGAAGAAGATGTACAGATGGGCAATAAGCACGTGAGAAGATGTTCCACATCTTTAGTCACCAGGGAAATGTAAATTAAAAATATAATGAGATTCTACTACACAACCATTGGAACTGCTACCAAAAAAAAATTAAAAAGACAATAAGGCTTGTTCAAGTTCCTGCTCACTAGAAGTTCCCACTTCGGGGACTAGACTGTCAGGAGAAGGATCTGCCCAGTGTCCATATCTGGCCAAAATTTCACCTGGAGGTGCCACTAACTTGACACTTCACAACAGCAACAAAAGGATCTGCTGAGAAGAAGAATTTGCAAAACCAACCCACAGGGTGAAAATTCTGGATACTTTGTGGCTCCATTCCCTTGCAGACAATTGTATCCACAAACTGTGAATGATTTGCAGGGGGTTCTGATCAGCAATTTCCCCTCTCACTCGGCTCAGTGAGGTGGAGCGTGCTAAGTCGTTTCACTCCTGTCCGAGTCTCCGTGACACTATGTGATCTAGTCTGCCAGGCTCTTCTGACCCTGGGATTCTCCAGGCAAGAATACTGGACTGGGTTGTCATTCCCTTCTCTAGGGGATCTTCCTGACTCAGGGATGGAACCCAGGTCTCCTGCATTGCAAGCAGATTCTTTACCATCTGAGCCACCGGGGAAGCCCTTGAGGGTAGTGGTTAGAAGGAAAGTTCTGAGAGATACAGATCCAACCTCCAGCTCTGACTGCACCACTGAGTGGCTAAGATTTAAAGCAAGTTATTTAATGTCTGGGCCTCAGTTTCCTCATCCATAAAATGGGGATAAGACTCCATCTGCTTCACAAGGCTGTCATAAGTATATCACTTGGTACCTGGTGTTATCCATAAATGGCTGGCATTACTGTTCCGGCTAAACCTGTATGACTGTCTCACAGCCTGGAAGTCTTCTGCTAGCCTTTTAGTGGAGTATCCACTCGCACTCTGTGCTAGGATGCTGGGCCAGCCCTGGGCCTTTGTGCTCTCGGGTCTACTCTACACCCCTCCCCCTCTATAGCACAGCAGGATGAGCCAGCAGGCCTCATTCCCCAAACTCCCGAGTCAGCCATGGGAGGCACTGAAAAGAGACTGGAGGGCGAGGGAAGGAGAACACAGGTTTCCGCTCCTGCTCCTCTGCCTGGGGTATCTTCTCTGGCAGCAGCTCCAGCTTTCACGGCACAGGCCTGCCTGATTCCCAGGACACTGGGCTCTAGAAGCACTGTCTCTTCCCTCTGTTTCTCCAGTTTCAGGTGGGCACGGCTTCCTGCTCAGAGTCCCCTCCGAGGAACCTGCTCCTCTGCCTGGGGTGTCTTCTCTGGCAGCAGCTCCAGCTTTCACGGCACAGGCCTGCCTGATTCCCAGGACACTGGGCTCTAGAAGCACTGTCTCTTCCCTCTGTTTCTCCAGTTTCAGGTGGGCACGGCTTCCTGCTCAGAGTCCCCTCCGAGGATGTCACTGAACCCTGTTTGCCATGCAGACTCCCCCAGATCACTTGTGTAGCAGATTCCCTGTATTATATGTCTTCTGTTATAAATATCTGGCATGGTTTCTGGTTTCCTGGTCGGCCCCTGACCATCCACATCGGTGGTCACCTGGTATGCAGGACCCTTGGGATCCGCAGAACATTGTCATCACGTGTGTGCTTGTTCAGGGTTCGCTGTAAGTTCCAGGTCTCAAGCAATCGCTTTGCCACAGAAGCTTCGCATCTTTCTGATCCTTTTAGTAAAATGTGTGTATGTTACTTATTCAGTCATGTCTGACTCTTTGCGACTCTATGGACTAAGGCCCACCAGGCTCCTCTGTCCATGGGATTTCCCAGGCAAGAATATTGGAGTGGGTTGCCATTTTCTTCTTCAGGGAATCTTCCCAACCCAGGGCCCAGCATCTCCTGCATTGGCAAATGGATTCTGAGCCACCAGGGAAGCCCACAGTACGCAGTGCCGGTCTTTTATTCCATAGTCTTTGAACACAAGTTTTACTAGACTAGACTTTGGCCCTCAGGTCATTCCCACCTGATCAAGGAGACACCCAAGAATAGACAGCCAATAGGAAGGAGCAAGAGACAAAACCCAAAAGGGAAGATCAAACCAAGTATGTGAGCCTCAACTCCAGGTTAAGAAGTTTGCCCTTTGCCCCTAATCACATGGTTTCCCCATCAGGCATCTCTGACCCCTGAGAGTCTGAGTAGGCAGTTATGGGGAAGGAGTATCCATGAGCTATTTTCAGCACTTCTAAAAGCTTTGCAGGAACTGTACCTTGCTATGCAAGGTAAATATACAAAGGTCAGTAAGATACCAAGTTTCTTTGCTTTGAGCTAAAATTTTATTAGCACTTCTTATCTCTGGCTAATCAACAATTCTGATTGGCAGCCTTGTGGCTTTGATTATTTGTAAATGAAGATATGAATTAATTCATAAGTCATGAAGACTGGACTACACATGCCCATAGAAGAAATTATTTAAAGAGAGTACCAGTGGGGAGGTTTCAGGCAGGGGAGTGAGCATAGCAAACTTGGATTTTAGAATCCTCTCTGCAGGTGCAGAGGGGAAAATGGATTGAAGGGACCAAGAACAGTAGTGAGAAAGTCTGTCAGGAACCTGCAGTGGTCCCCTGGGAGAGGCTGGTAAGTGACCCAGGTTGATCCTTGTGCACCATCCACCCCTCCATCACCCCTCATCCACCCATCCATCATCTATGCATCCATCCATTAGACAAATTTATTGAGCAGCTACAATGTGTGAAGCCATGTTCTGGGAACTCAGCAGGGACGACCCTCAGAAACACAGCCATCCTAATGAAGTAAGCCATCCTCAAGGACATAGCTGTCGAACCATCGCACAGATGGGTGTGTGGGTGCTCTGTAGACAAAGGACAGGGACCTAAGACCATAGGACAGGGTCCTGTGCTGATCACAGGACTGTTTTCAAGGTCTGAGTAGATAAATGACATGCTGGAAGAATGCATCACCCGTAACCAGGAAATTCAGTGTTGTTTTACCGTAGAAGGAGAAGGGATTGTGTCTGCCTTCCACACCACTACATGGTCCCATAGTTCTTCTCGTTCCAGCACAGGGTAAGGGTCACTGAGTAGTCATTTAGTGGATGAATGAATAGGTACCTATAATCTAAGCTGGCGTTTATTTTATCTATTTAATAAGCTTTGCTGAAATATTAATTTACCATGTGCTAGACACTGCTGTAAGAACCTTGTTATTGTTGTTCAGCTGCTCAGTCATATCCCACTCCTTGGGACCCCCTGGACTGCAGCACGCCAAGCTTTCCTGTCCTTCACTGTCTCCTGGAGTTTGCTCAAACTCATGTCCAGTGAGTCAGTGGTGCTATTTAACCGTCTCATCCTCTGCCACCCCCTTCTCCTTATGCCTTCAATCTTTCCCAGCACAGGGTCTTTTCCGATCACTTGGCTCTTCACATCAGGTGGCCAAAGTATTGGACCTTCAGCTTCAGCGTCAGTCCTTCCAATGAATATTCAGAGTTGATTTCCCTTAGGATTGATTGATCTCCTTACAGTCCAAGGGATTCCTAAGAGTCTTCTCCAGTACCACAACTACAATCACTAGCTCAGGTAAACCTCGTCATAACCCTTCAGAGGTAAATACTATGACCAACCCCATACTACAGATGCTGAAACTGAGGCTACACAAGTTAAGTCTGGCTCCAGGACCTGTCTACACCAGCGCCTCTCAGACAGTCATCCCCACACAAGCAGCATCCCCATCACCCAAGGGCGTGTCGGGAATGCAAATTCTCAGGCCCAGACAAGGAGGTCAGCACTGTTTTTAATGGGCCCTCCAGGCTTCCCAGGTGGCTCAGTGGTAAAGAATCCACCTGCCGATGCAGGACATGCAGGAGACGTGGGTTCAATCCCTGAGTCAGGAAGATCTCCTGGAGAAGAAAATGGGAACTCACTCCAGCACTCTTGCTTGGGAAATCCCATGAACAGAGGACCCTTGTGGACTATAGTCCATGGGGGTCACAAGAGTTGGACATGACTTAGCAACAAAAACAAAAAACCCAGACAAATCTGATCTTACTGATCTTATTAAAACTACTGTATAGCTTCTTCACACCAATCTCTCCATCTGTTAAATCAGATTGGAAGGAACCTAGGAATATGTATTTTTAGTAAAGTCCCCCCAACATCAAACAAGTTTTACAAACTTTCATCCAGGCTTTAACATTGCACTGGAAGAAAACAAAGATGAGACTTCGCACAGTGTAGGTGGGTGTGTCTGGCAGAGAGACGGTATACCTTTCCTGGATGCCTAATTAAACACTGAAGCTTCCCATCCTGGAGTTGAGAAAACAACAGATCACAAGTGAAGTCAAGGGTATAAATCTCCCTGGGCTGACTGGGTGTGTGCTGTTCAAGACTTCCTAACCAGAAGAGCGGATTCCATCTCCTGCAGGAATGTTAATGCCGCTGCCCTCAGATACTTGCAGATCAGCCTCAGAAGTCCCATGCTCTAGGCAAAAGTGACTTTATTGCCATCTCTTTGAAAAGCATAGGTCATCCTTGCCAGGGATTTCCTGTAATAAATACCTCTGTCATCTCAGCAACAGAAGCTGTTGACCTAAAACACCTTGGGCTGAAATATTACTTCTGCTTACCTCTTCATGGTCACCTGGACTTTGCAGTGTTGGGGTGTGGGAGAGGCCAGGGAGAGAATGAAACAGGCAGGGAGGACCAGGATCACCTAAGACCAGTGTCATTTCCCCTGCTCCTCCAGAATCTCCCGGCTTTCACATACTACTAAAACTGACAGAGGAACGATGAAAATCTGGGTATACTTTTGAAAGATTAACATTTCTAAATTAAAAGGATAAATGTCGGCATGTGGTTTGTAATCCAGCTTTCAGTTTATGATGCATTCTGGAATATTTGTGACGCTCAGTCTGCCCCAAACAGCAGGAAATGTGCTAGACGGGGCAGCGGGGACCACAGAGTTCAGGTCCTGCTCTGCCGCCAGGTACTAGTTGGTGTGGCCATGGAAAGTGAAAGTGTGTGTCCAGCTCTTTGAGAACCCCAGGATGATAGCCCACCAGACTCCTCTGTCTCTGATTCTCTAGGCAGGCATACTGGAGTGGGTAGCCATTCCCTTCTCCACAAGCTCTTCCTGACCCATCGATCAAACCTGGGTCTCCCGTATGGCATGTATATTCTTTACTGTCTGAGCCACCAGGGAAGACTTTGAGCCTGTCTGTAAACCTCCCCCAAGTCTTAGATGACCTTTCTGTAAATGGATGGTACCTACACAGTCAACTTTGAAGGACTGTTGGGAAGGCCGTATGAGCAGATGGCTGCAAAAAGTGCTTTGCAAACTGTAAAGTGCTCTCTAGTGTGAGGAGTCGGGGTGGCATCAGAGAGGGCCCGGTGCAGATCCAGACCTCGGAGCATGAAGCACAGAGGAAGGTCGGGGAGGGCGGCATGGTGTCCCGGGGAGGGCTGGGAGATGTCCACTCCATGGGAACAGCTGGCTTACACGGTGAAATCCATCTCCTCAGCTTGTCAGGGTGACACCCGCTGCTCAGTCTCAGTCGTGTCCGACTCTGTGACCCCTTGGACTGTAGCTCGCCAGGCTCCTCGGTCCATGGAATTTTCCAGGCAAGATTACTGGAGTGGGTTGCCATTGGGTCACAGCCAAATCGACCCAGGGAGTCATTCCTCTCTCCAGATACTGTAAAAGTTGGACGCTTAGGATCCAGTTCTGGCCACAGAGATGTCATAGCCCTTGGAGAGGATGGCAGTGATTCACTAGGGCCAGCTCACACTGTCCTCTGACAGACAACCACGCCCCCAACTCTACCTTCAACAGCATCGTGGTAGTAGCGCAACCTGGCCAGACTGGAAGTATTTACACCGTAGCAGTGGCAAACACTGCAAGTCAGAGGAGTTTTGTCCTTTTTTTTTTTTTTTTGCTTTCATTTTTTGGAGAGCAGTTGTTAAACACCTACCAGTACATCACTGGGTGAGAGCAGAGACAGGATGTAGCTGTTGGGATGTGGTGGCAACTGCAAAACTTGTAAGCAGACAAGAGTTCCTCTTCCACTCAGGAGTGGGGGTACCATTAAACCATGAAGCTTCCACTGATCAATATTTAGAGACTTTTCAGAGAAAAAAGGCTTCCCTTGTGGCTCAGTTGGTAAAAAATCTGCTTGCAATACAGGAGACCTAGGTTCAGTCCCTGGGTTGAGAAGATCCCCTGGAGAAGGGAAAGGCTACCCAATAATATACACAAGCTTCAATATCAGAGCCAGTGCCACCACCTCCAGGCAGACCTCCCTGATACTCCTCACCAAACTCTACAGGTAACCCTAGCACCCTCTCAGTTCCTACAAAGACAGTAGAGGATGGTTCCTCAGGCTCAGGCTTTGGAGTTCAAATGTTTGAGTTAAAAATCCCCAGTTTGACCATATACATATGGGGAAAGTCAGTGAATCCATCTGTGAAATGAAGCTCAAAGACTCTCTAGTCATCAGGAATTGTTGAGAGGATGTCTGAGCTAATGCTGATAGAGTGCTCAGCACAGTGCCTGGAACACATTAAACGCTTAGTAAACACTGGCCATTAAAACACCAGTTCTTCTGAGCTATCATTTCAGTTTTCAGAGACAAAATTTGTGTCTCTCTGATGAGAACTGAAATTTTGTGAGGCTAAGGACCTCGCTTTATTCATCTCTCATCCTCTACAGGGTCTCTAAAAGCCCAACACGCACAAAGCCCTGAGGAAATCCATGTTGCTTAAGTGGAATTGAAAGCAGGCAGGTTTCCTTTCTACAACTTCTCCACTCAAAGACTGGATGAACCATTGACAAGAAAATGCCAGCTGAGAACAGGCCAACCGTCAGTCAACAGGTGTCTGTGATACTGAGCAGCCCAGTTCCGCCATGCTGATTCCTTCTCCAGACCTTGCTCTCCTCTGGAGGGAGACGCCTAGCCCAAGGTGCTCTCCCTGGGGCAGCCAATGTCCAGTGACTGGCCCATGGGGGATACAAAGATTCAGGATGTCCCTGAAGGACCAGCCCATGCCAGAGGTCGCCATGGATAAGCTGGAGGCTTAGTCAAAATCACCTCAGTTCCCCACTGCCCATTCCTGTCTCCCTCACCTCTTTGCAGCTTTTGTTCCTAAAGTATAAAGTGTAAGTTGCTCAGTCGTGTCCAACTCTTTGAGACCCCATGGACTATACAGTCCATAGAATTCTCCAGGCCAGAATACTGGAGTGGGTAGCCTTTCCCTTCTCCAGAGAAACTTCCCAACCCAGGGATTTAATCCAGGTCTCACGCATTACAAGCGGATTCTTAACCCACTGAGCCACAAGGGAAGCCCAAGAATACTGGAGTGAGTAGCCTATCCCTTCTCTGGGGGATCTTCCTGACCCAGCAATCTAACCGGGGTCTCCTGCATTGCAGGCAGATTCTTTACCAACTGAGCTATGCGGGAAGCTTTTGTCCCTAAAACCACTCCCTAAGAATCTGATTCAATGGACATGACTTTGAGCAAATTCTGGGAGATAGAGAAGGACAGAGGACCCTGGCATACTGAAACCCATGGGATCACAAACAGGTGGACACGACTTAGCTCCTGAACAACAACAAAACAGAACCCTGTCGGCTCATCTCTGTCTCGGACTCAAGAGGGCACCCAGGTGTTTGTGCCTTTATCTACAGCCAGGGTCCACTCCCCAACCTCCCACCTCTGTCATTCAGACGAGTGGGTGAGATGTCAGCCATCTACGATCATAATTCTAGCACATTCTCAGATGGCCTCTTCCTCACCTCTCTGCCAGCCACAGCTTCACTAAGGGCTCCTCTCCAAAGTCAGATTTTAGCAAAAGACCCACATCTCCCTCCCTGATCCCACCTCTGTTCACAGTCTTGATCCCCGGACCCTTGTTCAGCACCTTTCTTAGGTCAGGTTCGGAAGCAGGTTTGGGGATGAGAGTTTATTTGCAAGGGATCTGGAGGTGCTTCCAGGAGAGACTGGAGAGAGGGCATGGGTGAAGAGGATAGGGAAGACAGAGAAACAAAGCAAGGATGCCATCCCAGGGGAATCCCAGCACCAGCCTGATTCCTCAGGGAGATGAGGAAGCTGGTTCCAGTCACTCATGGGCTATGAAGCACCCAGTTAGCTCTCAAGCACTTGTGGCCCTATGCCTGGGCAAACAGCCTCAACAGCACAAAGGCAGCCGCCTCCTGAAGAAGGTGGCAGCAAGAGCCATGGGAAGCAAAACACAAGGATGCCGGCGGGTAGTCCTAGGTGGGGGACCCTGAATCTGAACAGAGCGTCATCAGTACCCGCTACTGACTCTTAACTGGAGCATGGAAAACGGGGGGAGCAGGGTAACTTCCCTGGAGGTGTAGGGGTTAAGACTCCGTGCTTCCACTCCAAGAGGTATGGGTTCTATCCACAGTGGGGGAACCATGATCTTGCGTGGTGCACAGCTTAGCCAAAAAAAAAAAAAGCAAACTCATGAAGATGTATGTTAAATATATGCAGTTTTGTATATCAACTATATCTGAATGAAGCTTAAAAATTTGTATTTAAAAAAGACTAGGAATGAGGGTTGTGCTGTGATGTCAGGAAGAGAACCCCAGCCTTGGCCCAGGATCCCAGCTCTGCCTGTTCTCTGCTGTGTGATCTTGAGCGAGTCTCAGCACCTCTCTGAGCTTCAGTTCTACTGTCTGTAAAATCCAGATAATAAGGAAAATAAATCACGGCCTCTCAAGGTGGCTGTGTGGTTTACATAGAATTACGTGGGGCAGAGTGTTTTGTAAGCCATGGGGATGTAAGCTATCATTCCTGTCCTCGATGAGGCAGCCTCCTGTCACCAACACAATCACGCCCTGAGCCAAAACTCAGCAGGGATTTCCTCCCTTCTCCCCCTTGCTGGCTGCATTTACTCTTTCTCTCCTTAAAGGCTTCTATGTTTGCACTGCAGGCTGTTAAAACTCTTCATTCAAAATAACCCAATAAAATGCTCTCTGGGGCTTGCTGGTTCCAAATAGATACATGAGGAGCAGGTTGGCCTGAAACACAAAACTCAAGAGCCCCGAGCAGGGGAAAGACACATCCCCCAGGCCTGGGAGGATGGCCCCAGCGGCCGAGCTCTCCACAGCCAGCTCATCAAATTCTCATCACCAGGACACCAAGCCAGGTGGGGAGCGCTGTGTGTCCGGCCTGGGCTGCGTGACAGGCCCAAAGGAGGAAACTACGAACAGCTCACCTGGAAGCCAGCCTAAACAGGACCCCCGACCTGAGGTCACAGCCCCCTGCCCAGATACCCTATCCCTTTTTCCTGGAGCCGTGCTTAAAGCCTGACCCAGGTCCCTGGGGCGGAAGCCCAATGCACTCTCAACCCTAAGGGCTGCTTACACCTTGAAAGAGGAAAATGCAACTGATCCCCCAGGGCAGGTGAAGAGAAGGACTGAGAAATTGCTGACTGGTCTAATTTCATCCAGAAGCACCACAGCAGTACAAGGCCTGGCCTGGGAGCCCAGAGGTTTCGCCTGAGGCCCTGGTTTTGAGACGCTGACTTGGATGAATCTACTTCCCCTTTGGGGGGCCTCAGGTTCCTCACCTGCACAGTGAGAGTGCATCTCCTGCCTGTCCAGAGCTTGAGAAGGATATGATGGGAGGACTCGCCTGTCCGTACAGATGGAGGTGGGGAAAGCTCAATGCAGCTTCCATTTCAGAATCATACCTGCTCAGTCGCTTCAGCCGTGTTCACTTCTTAGCGACCCTATGAACTGTAGCCCACCAGGCTCCTCCGTCCATGGGTTTCTCCAGGCAAGAATACCAGAATGGGTTGCCAGGACTTTATCCAGGGGATCTTCCCAAACCAGGGATCGAACCCACGTCTCCTGTGTCTCATGCATTGCAGGCAGGTTCTTTATCACTGAACCACCGGGGACGCCCCTTGGAATCACCTGCCATGTGCCAACACACTGCTTGCATCTTTCCACTGAGTCTGTAGAATAAACAGTAAGACAATAAAATAAGCCCTCTGGTTCTGAGACTCAGCCTCTTTCAGGGACCTCCAGAGGGGTCCTAGGTTCTAAGAAATCAACAAGCAAACCTCCCATCATTCATTCATTCAGCTGGGGTTTTTCTGGAGCCCAGCTAAGCATAATAAAGACAGTATTGCTATGCACAGGCAGCATTTTCCCATCTGCTGGAGCCCTGCCTCCCAGTGACCTGGTCTGCACCATTTCACTCCAGCCCACAGGATAAAGCTGGAGCAGTGCTGCTGCATGACTTCTGCTGGGCAACTCACCAAAGTAGAGAAAAGGACTCACCAGGAACTGACAGGCCACCCCATGAGTCAGGATATCTGGGCTTAAGGACAGTCACAACAAGAAGGGCGATAACCAGCAGGGGCGGAGCCCTCTGTCTGCACCAGGCTCAGCGATGGATCACTTTGCACGTTTCTTGTGGGGTGAGGGCAGGTGCCATCCAAGGTCACAGTGCAAGGCTCAAAGCTCATCTTTCCGCCTCCTGAGCCCACGCCCATCTCTGCAGCCACTCTTTCCCTGAGACCCTCAGTGATTTTGAGCAAATCCCTGGACCTCAATTTCGCCCCATGCCAGTGGTCAGGTAGGACTTGCTGAGATCTCTTCCCACCCTGACAATCAAGGGTCTTGATCTGGGAGATGCAGGGGAAGTGGCTGGCCTCCTCCCTGGAGAAGGGGACACAGAGCCCAGCTGGGCTTCAGCCAACACGACTCCCAGGATCCAAGCACTCTGAGACCACCAACCACACCACACCCTGGGTGGGAGCAAGGGGTGTGGTTTCTGCACAGACCATGGAAGCAGCTCTGTGTGTGAGTATGTACGTGACGTGTGCGCATGTGCGTGCCCCCAGCCCACTGGGATGGTGCTCTGTGTGTGTGCAACTTTAAAACCGTGTAGGGCCTGGGCCTCTACCCAACTCTGAACAAAGCATTCAGGGCAGGGAAAGGCTCACTAGAGGTCTAGGTGAATTATACTGAAAGAATAGACTTTTCCATGGCCTTCCCCACCATTTTTAAAGCTTAGGACCCTTCCTGCCAAACCCACCAGTGAGGCTGGTCAGAGGCTCCTTCTGAGGCCATTTTACACGTGTGTTCAAGGTATGTCACAGTCTTATCAGACTGAGAGGATCCTGCCTAGGTGAGACCACTGAAGCCCAGAGAGGGAAAGGGCTCTTTCCCTCTTCATAAACCAGACAGCCCATCAGGAAGAGCTGAAACTGGAATCAGGTCTCCTGGTTCCAGCCCCGGTTCATGCCACAGCATAAACTGACTCTTTCCAAAAGCAGGACACAGTCAAGAGAAAGATGAATTCTTGAGAATTCAAGGGCAGTCATTTGCTCCCCAACTGTAGAAATAATTGCAGCATTTTCTGATTTCTTACTGCATGCTCTTCTCCTTTAATTCACATGGCAACTCCATGTTGTAAGTCTTATTATTGCTCTCATTTGTGGATGAAGAAACTGACGCCAAGA
The DNA here is from genome assembly GCA_006408675.1 of Madoqua kirkii. Lineage (NCBI taxonomy): Eukaryota > Metazoa > Chordata > Mammalia > Artiodactyla > Bovidae > Madoqua > Madoqua kirkii. The sequence goes on from SJYC01078526.1 coordinate 66,321, forward strand.
AGCTTACCCCAGGTCACACAGCTGCTAGGTAGCCTGTCCACAGTGGTTGGACCAATTCATCTCAGACTTGGGGGCCTCAAGGACAAGTTGCCAAGGCATGCACTTTAACCATGGTAGGAAACAGGCTTCCTCATGCTAAATAAACTGAGTTCTACCGTCAGTTTGTGGCTCAGTCAGTAAAGAAAGTGGAAGTATTAGTCACTCAGTCGTGTCCGACTCTTTGCAACCCCTTGGACTGCAGACCACCAGGCTCCTCTATCCATGGAATTCTCCAGACAAGAATACTGGAGTGGGTTGCCATTTCTTTCTCCAGAGTATCTTCCCAACCCAGGGATCAAACCCAGGTCTTCCACATTGCAGGCAGATTCTTTACTGTCTGAGCCACCAGGGAAGCTCTCAATCAGTAAAGCAGCTACCTCCACTGCAGGAGATTGCCTGCAATTCAGGAGATCTGGGTTCAATCCCTGGGTCAGGAACATCCTCTGGAGAAGGAAATGGCAACTCACTCCAGTATTCTTGCCTGGGAAATCCCATGGACACAGGAGCCTGGTGGGTTACATTCCATGGGGTCCAAAGAGTTAGACACGAATGAGCCACTAAACCACCACCACCATAGTCAGTTTTTCGGCTAGCACAAGTGAGAGTCCATTAAGATGGGCCATATCTTTTTTCTTTTTTTCTCTTTTCTTGGCTGCACTGCAGGGCATGTGAAATCCCAGTTCCCTGACCAGGGATCAAACCCATGTCCCCCACAGTGGAATCATGGGAGTCCTAAGCAAAGTCCCAAAATGGGCCATCATTTAATCACCAGGGTCTGAACCCCTTCCCTTCAAGACAAGAGCAGCTGCATCTAGCAGTCACTTCTCCTTGTATCCAAGTCATTCATTTCAGCTAAGATTTTTAAACCCACCACATAGATATTTTCCAAGACTGATGCCCTAGACAGGGGTGGCAAGAAGTGATCCTGTTTCTACCTTGTAAGTCGTTCCTGTCTACTCGCCCCATGAGATGAGACACCTTCCCCTTTCTCCTTCTGAATGGCACGTCCCTGCGTACCTTGCCATGCCCCCTACTCCTGTTTCCCCTCAGACCTCAGCTGAGTCACTTAATTCAGCAGTGTGTGCCTGGCGCCCCCGACACCACGCCCCAGTGTACTGTTGCTCAGCTGCTCTCGGGAAAGTAAGTAGTCGTTTGGTGAGCAGCCAGGAGAGGGGACTGGATATGAGCAGAGAGGGGCACACAGACCCCTCCCCGGGGAACTGCCCCAGGCATGTTATCGAGTGTTCCTGAAACCCTATGCCCAGTCCACTGGGGCCGCCAGGTGTGCCCCAACACAAGGCTGTTTTTCCTCTTCTGGAAGAGGCCCCCTCCTGCTTCGGAAGAAAGGGGGCTGATAAGCGCCTCCACTTTCTGCAGCCAGGCTACCTGGGCCGCCCTGGCAGATGGAATCTCACCTCCCAGGACCCTCTGGCTAGGTCTGCTTCCACTCCGCCCCGCCGCCTCCTTCCAAAAATCTGGATCTGACCGGCAAACCCACAGAAGCCCCTGCACTGACCCAGCCTCCATTCCCGTCACTCCTCACTCACCGCTTGACATTCCTGGGTGGAAAGACCCCCAGATCCTCCTCTCCACCCTCCCCAGCATCCTGTCCCCGAGCACCCTCCTGACCACTGCTGCCCCCAGGGAGGGGCAGCTTTGTCCTTCCCAGGCTGAGCCCGGCATTCTTTGGTACAAGCTCCAGAGGGGCTTATCAGAAGCCAAGCAGCACCTCAGCTCAAACCTCTGCTGTGTCATATACTGGCCTTGTGGCCTTGGAGGAGACTGAATTCTGAGCCAGTGTCCTCATCTATCAAATGGGGGTATAGGAGTCCCCACCTCTGGGGTTACTAGTGAGAGGACTAAACGAGATCAGACACGTAAAAGTCTGAGCCTAGTACGAAGCACACTCACTCACCATCACTGCTGTCACAGAACCATGTTGGGCCCCTGCAACATATCCACATTCCAAATCCTGCCCCCAGCCTCCCACCGTCTTCATTCTTTTATGGTTTTCCCGCTGTTAATTTTTACTATTTTTTTACATTATAATTGGTTTATATTTCATATGTATCTTGTTACTGTTGTTCAGTCACTAAGTTGTGTCTGACTGTTTGCAACCCCATGAACCGCAGCACACCAGGCTTCCTTGTCCTTCACTATCTCCCGAAGTTTGCTCAAACTCATGCCCATTGAGTCGGAGATGCCATCCAACCATCTCATCCTCTGTCGCCCCCTTCTCCTGCCCTCAATCTTTCCCAGCATCAGTCTTTTCCAGTGAGTCAGCGCTTCGCATCAGGTGGCCAAATGGTGCCATCACTGTGAGTGCTCCGGTGTCAATATGTATCTCAAATTTAATTATATTCACCTCAAATGTCTTTTGCAATGAATCAGGAAAGACAGACACATGGAGACAAGGAGAAACGACAGAGAAGGAGAAACCAAAAGTGGGGCTCAGAGAGGGAGCTGAGAGGAGATAGAAGCAGGGCTAGAGGAGGAAGGACCAAGCAGCTCTGGCCACAGCTGGGCACCAAGGAGCCACCAGGAAAGACGAGGAGCAGCCCTATTCCCACGCGCATTCTTGGAGCCCACTGGAGAGATGGAGGTAACTATCAGGGGCAGCAGAAGCAAATGACAACAGGCTCTGTATGGGGAGAGGGCTGGCTGGAAAATCCAGGTAGACTTCCTGGAGGTGGAAGGCCTAGTGACAACAAGTCAGGGAACAGAGGGAGGCATTTTAGGTCCTTGTGAGCCAAGCCTGAGACCAGGAACAGAAAAGAAACCCTCCTAGGAAAGCTTCCTCTCGTTGCTCCATTTCCCCAACGCACATACACACCCACACACCCACACACATACATACCCATATACACACACCTATATACATACCCACACACCCACACACATACATACCCATATACACACACCTATATACATACCCCCACACCTCCATATACATACATACCCATATACATCCATATACACCCACATACCCATATATCTCCATATACATACACATCCATATACACACCCTTCCCACACACACATACCCACACACACATACACACAGGGGCCTCTCCCCTCAGCACTCACAGTGTCATCCACACACACCTAACAAAGTTCCAGGCCCTTTTCCTGGCTGCAGCCCTGTGGACCCCTCCAGGCCAGGCCTTGTACCCGCTGCTGTCTGACCTTGGCCTGCTTCTCAGAGGCCGCTGGGAGGGTTCCACACACAAAAGAGGGTGGGAGAAAATGAGAGGTGGTCCACTGGGGGTGGCTGTGGAGCAAGAATGTTCAGCGAGTCACAGGGACGTCCTGACTGGAAGGTCCAGAGACTCCGGACAAACACCACACTGTTCATCCTCACCTGCACGCCTTCCCTCCGCCACCCCACCAGGCCTCTGGGGCTGCAAGTCAGTCTCTGATGGGCCAGTCTGGAAAGTTGTGGGGGCCTGCCCACCTTGAGGCCTCCAAGGCCCCAAAAGCCCACTGACCAGCCTGGCCCCACCACAGCTCAGAGGTATCCATTTCTCCCCCCACCTCTAGTGACAAGGCTTTTGAAGAAACTCGAGAGGATGGTTCTCTTGAAATGGAGAAGGAGGTCAAGACACACGCTTCCCAACTTACAAAAGAAATTGTTTGGTATAATTAATCTGCACATCACCAACACCAAGGGATTGTTTTATATCTGAAGATATATAATTAAGAAAACAATAGTAGGTTTGTTGGGTATTTTGTTCCTAAAGAATGCTAATTATGTTGAGCATCCAGACACATCCAAAGGTTCTCCCCCAATATTTAGAAATCCTAAAAAAAAAAACCTGATGCTGGGAAAGATTGAAGGCGGGAGAAGGGGATGACAGAGGATGAGATGTTGGATGGCATCACCGACTCAATGGACATGAATTTGGGTGAACCCTGGGAGTTGGTGATGGACAGGGAGGCTTGCCGTGCTGCATTCCATGGGGTCGCAAAGAGTCAGACGCGACTGAATGACTGAATTGAACTGAAGTGAAGTTGGCCTTGAGGTCTCTCTGCCTAGACTTAGAACAAGGCAGGTCGTGGAATGAAATGGGCTTCCAGCAGTTGCTAGAATGGGCTTCTCTGTCTGCAACTGCTACCCAGAGAGGAAAGGCTAAACTGCACTCGCCATTGCTTCGTGACACCTTCGGATCAGCACCTAATTTGCTTAGCGTGCAACTGAGCTGACATAGTGTAATTACTTGCCAGGGACACTGCTTAGCAATGCAGCCATAGCTGGGCCACATGGAGAACCAGGCTCGGCTCCCCTCCAAGAGGCTATAGCCCCACGGCTGTGGCTTCCACCCCAGCCCCCAGCAAACCAGAAGAAGGCAGCCCTGACCCAGTTGCTCCCTAGGAGCCACCAGGGTGTCAGGAAGCTCAGAAAAGTCCACTTGGAACTGTTCAGAGAGCAACAAGGAGGACCTCCCCAGCTGCCCCTCCTGGTGGGCCCCTCCCCAGCTGCAGAGGTGGCACTAAAGAGTGGCAGGAGCACTGCTCGGGTTCTGCCCCTCTGTCCCGGGGACCCCTGCTGATCCCCATGGCACCCCATGCAAGGGCATGGCAGAATCTGCCAAAGATGCCAGCACCCAGGGGAAGCAGGTTCATGACTGCAGGCAGCTGGACCCCAGGAAAGGGAGCAAAGCTCCCTCGGAGTCTCCTCAGTCCCTGCTACAGTTTGTAGTCTGGTCAGGCCAGCAACATCAAGACCCATGGTCCCCACTAAGGAAAGGGAAGACCCACTTTACCCTTCAACACAGACACACAGACTTTTGGGAAGGAAAATCCTCCAAATAATAGGAGGGCACCAGCATTTACAGATGGACCTGCCCTGGGTCTCAGATGGGTGTTCTTCACTATAATCTAGGGGAGTTCACACCCCAGGCCACGAGTTACATCCAGACCCCTGTCTACTCACAAATCAACCCATCACATCATAGAGAGGAGAATAATTAAGGAGTCATGGTATTGTGATTAAGCTTGTAAAAGAATCCCGTTTGAGGTACATCTTAAAATTGTCACTAGTGAAAGATACCCTGTCCGGAATGACAGCTGCAGCAAGAGTGACCTTGCTTTCATCATTTGTATTCATTTGCTAGGGCTGCTGAAACAAAGTATCACGCCCTAGGTGGCTGAAAAAACAGAAGTTTGTTTTCTCACAGTTCTGAAGGCTGGAAGTCGAAGATCAAGGTGTCTGCAGGAATGGTTCCTTCAAAAATTTGAAGGAAGGATCTGTTCCAGCCTCTCTTGCCTTGGGTTGGAGATAGCTGCCTGCTCTCCATGTCTTCACATTAGCTTTTCTCTATGCATCAGGGTCTGAACTTTCTCTTTTTAGAACACCAGGTATAATGGATTAGGACCCACCCTAATGACCTCATTTTTAACTTGATTGCCTCTATAAAGACCCTGTCTTCAAATAAGGTCACATTCAGAGATCACAGGGTATAGAACTTCAGTACATGAATTTGAGTACACAATTCAACTCATCACGTAATTGTTGAAGACAGGGGAGGTATACATTAAATAATTCACTTTACTCCTGTTCGAGCTTGTATTTTTTCATAACTGGAGGGAAGGGGCATGGAAGCAGGCAATGCTCCAAACAACTGTCAGGTCACCAGGTAAACTCCAAGGAGATAGGACATTCTCCAGTGCTCAAAGAAAGTCCTATTAATAAAGGATTTTCATGCTCTTATCCTCACCACCACTACACACACACACACACACACACACACACACACACACACACAGGCTTGCAGCCTTCTCCCACAAACTCAAATAACTGTTTACGTTCACTCACACTCATTCATCCCTATGTAGGCACTCTGTTCCTGAACCTCACAAGTGCAAAGGCATCTGCAGTTATAAGCCTTTTACATGATGTGTAGGAATGTCGTTGTGGCAGACAGAGGTGGCTGGTAAACCCAAAACCTCCACACTGAGAAAGGGGCAGTCCCCAGCCAGTGAAGGAGAGACAGCTTGGCCCAAAGCTGAGTCTCAATCATAAAGACACCTTCAATAATACCATACCCAGGGACTTCCCTGGTGGTGCAGTGGATAAGAATCTGCCTGCCAATGCAGGGGACATGGGTTTGACCCCTGGTCCAGGAAGATCTCACAGGCTCAGAGCAACTAAGTCCGTGTACCACAATTACTGAAGCCTGAGCCCCAGAGCCCAGGCTTCACATAAGAACCCACAGAAATGAGCAGCCTGAACACCACAACAAACAGTGAGGAGCCCCAACTTGCTGCAACTAGAGAAAGCCCGGCAAACCGATGAAGACCCAGCACAGACAAAAATGAAAAAAATGTCATACCCAACACACAAAATCCCCACCAGAGCCCGAATGTATGGCATATAGGCTGAGTATGGCATAAGCAGTCTGGGGGCGGCGGTGGAGCAGGGGCTGTTCATTGCAATCCAGCCCACATTTCACTCTTCAAGTCACAGGGAACCATCCACCCAGAAGGAGCAGTGCCTTTTCCTAAGTTCTGTATGTGCTCCAGCAGCCCTTTCACCCCAAGGCCATGTGCACACTTACACATCTATGCATGTATCCACATGCTCAGGTTACATACTGTAACCACATCCATATACGGCCACTCACGTATCATAGGCGAAGTGCACGGCCATCCTCAAGCACAAAATCGCTTTCTTACCAGGCTCACTTCCAGGGGCCCAGGCACAGATCTTTCTGCTTGTCCTTCGCCTAGGCTGAAGATGATGCCCTCAGCCCCCATTCCAGGTCCTGCACCCTACACAGAGGACCTTAGACGGGTCGGGGTGGACAGGAATCCTGCCTCAAGATTAAGTCATCAGGCAGGTGCCCCCCAAAAGTCACTCCACCTGTCCCCCTTGCCTAGAACCAGGATAAGGCCACTGGTCACACAGTTCCAGCTGCGGGGAGAAGTTAGGCACAATGAGGCCCTTGGGTGGACAAGAACATGAGGGTGCTGTGGAGGCGGTCTTTGCCTCCAGGAAGCCCTAGCTCCCACCTCTCAGCCTTCTCTTTGAGCCAAATTGGGAGAAGCTAAGTCAGATCCATGATTTCTAAATGAGGCAGGTCAAGGACCCGACGGGAGCGCAAGATCCAACCTTCCTTCTCCTAGGTGCTTGTTTACCTGTCCAGGAAGCACAATAAAATGTCTTGGGACACCTGATGAGGCCTGAAATGTTATTTCCCATGGGTTCTCCAGCCTAAAAAGTTCTGGATGGGGGCCTAGGACACCCCCTCCTCCCTGGCCAATCCTTAAGCACGATGCTCTGAAGACAAGGAGAAGGTGAGCGGTGAAGGACTGAAGAGGATGCCTCACTTTTCAAGCTGGGACAGGGCAGGGTTGAGCCCAGGGCTGGGGGTAGGCAGTTCCGGACGCCTCCCTGCCCCCACCCAGCTTCAGACCAGCTCCTCTGGTTTAGGGGAGAGGGAGGAGGGGCACCCACGTTCTCTGAGGAGCACAGCGAGGCCCCGCGAAGTGACCCCTTTTCTGAATGAAATTGAGCTGCCATTTTCATCTTCTTCCCAAATGTCAGCAGCGTTAGATCAGATTAGGAGCTAATCTCTTGCCAAAATTCATTTCCGAACAAGAGAGGTGGCTCTGGGCGGGTGGAGGTTTGTTGTCTGTCTCGATATTCCTCCCCACACACCCTCTTTCCCTCCCTGTCACTGGGGTGCGGACGAGGGTAAAGGGGCGAATAGACCTCATGGAGACCCCGGCCGGGGGGCCTAGGGGAGAACCCGCGGAGGATACAGCAGCAAGCGGAGCCGTGGAGGTGAGGCGGCGCAGGGAGGGCCGCCGCCCTGGCCCCGTGCCAGCAGCAGCGCCCTGCCTGCGCGTTTGTTCTCCGAGCGCTCGTATGGCCTCCGGGATGCGCCCGGGGTCGTCCTTCCCGGCCGCGGAGGAAAGGAGCTGGAGCCAGAGGCAGCAGCGCCCAGGAAACCTGCGCTGCGAGGGCCAGGACGCCTGAGCCGCATCCTGGGTGCGAGACGGACCTCTCTCCCCTAACCCCGCCTCCCCGTCCCAAGCGACACTCCCCTCACCCAACTAGAATCCCACCCTCTGGCCAGGGCGTTAAAGGAAAAGGAAAGGCAATTGCAGCCTAAAGAGAAAAAGAGGAAACGGAGGAAACAAACGCCCAAACGAATTGGTCAGTACCTTGCAGGAGGCCTCATCTGACAAGTGACCAGAATACAGCCGCTGGCCTGAATGCATAATTACCCCCAAGTGAAAATTCCCCATCTAATTTGATATTTGGTTCTTTGCAGAAGCTATAGCCTTCGTAAATAATATACAAAGTAAGAAACCTAATCCCGCCTGCTAGAATGTTTAATTCATCATTATGCGAGCTAATTGGAAGGTGATTATATGGTAATTGCTCATTAGTGGTGTATATTTATCGCTGTACCTTATGTCAAGGCCATGGGAATTGTGTAGAGTCTGTTCTCTCATTTCAAGGATCAGTTTCAGAAGCAGGAGCGAAGCAGGCAAGATCAAGTTCTTCCTGACGTCAGGGTCCAGCCAGGGCTGTGGAGACCCGCGCTATATATAGTACCTGGAGCTAGCTGGGGGCAGGGGCGGCCTGGGGCCGGGCTGAGACCAGGGGCCGGGCTGAGACCAGGAGCCGGTTAGCCAGACCACTGCCGGGCACAGCAGGTCCTCGTCCGGGAAAGAGGAGAGGCGTGGGTTGCGGGCCCTGGATCATTTTCCAAACGCGACCCCATCCCCATTCCAGGCACCTCCCTGGCGCATGAGGTGCGTCTGGGTCTCTGGGCTTAAGCTGATAGAGGAGACCTTGTCCCTGCGCTCTCTGTAGGACTCGATGGCAGTGTGCAGTAGATGTGGGTTAGAGGGTATACCGGGGAGGCTTGACTGGTCCACTGGGTGGGAGACAGGGCGAGGGATGGTCAGGCTTGATTTAGAGCCAGGTAGAATTTGCAGTGGTGGAGACCCGGTCTTCCTCCGCGATCTGATCGCCTAACAATTGGTCGATTCCCACCTCCTTGGCGGACAAAAAAAATATTCCCTCAATCCCTTCACCTAGAGAAACTTGGTGCAGGGGGACGCTAGTGCCAGCTTGATGCCTAGTAGGGGGACCAGAGCCGCTCCATGGTAGGCGGCTAGAGCAGGGCGAAAGACGCAAGAAGAACGGCTGGGCATGAGCCCAACTCAGCCCCTAAGCCAGTGCCTGAGCTGGGAACTTAGGAAAGGCAGGAAGGCAAGTCTGAAAACCCGAAGGCGCGGAGGAAAGACGTGGAGACTAAGTCAGCATGCAGGTGGAGATGGGAGCAGAGAAGAGTCCGTGGGTCTCCAGCAGCTCGGAGGATCCCGCGGGGGCTCTCGGAGACCCAGCCTCCAGCTGAGCATCCTCGCACGTGGGCGTGATCTTTGGCGCGCTCTGGCGCCCCCTCCTAGGAGTGCGACGCGCCTTTGCCCTACGCGGACCCCAGCCCGGAGCGCCAGGCACCCCTAGTTGCAGTCCCGGCGAGGCCCTCCCAAGTTCCCCCACCCCCGCGGGGCAACAGGCACTAGCGAACAAAAGGCCAATTAGACGCCGGGGCTCTGCTGATGAATGGACCTTTCGCTTTCAAGCGTGGCACCGCCTCGGGTTTCCCGGAGTCCTGGGTCGCGCCGGGAGAAGCCACCTCCCCGAGCGGGGTCACGGCTGGGGTCGGCGGGTTCTCAAAACTCCCACTTCCCGCTCGCCGAGGGACGGGCTGGGGGAAGTGAAGGCGGCGGCCGAGCGGCCGGCGCGGGAGCGGAGCTGCGGACCTGGCGCGCCCGCGGCCCCGCAACTCCGCCTTGGGGCACCGCCGCCCGCTGAACGCGGCAGGCTCGCTTCCTCTCCCGCCCGGCCTGCCGCTGCTCGGAGGCGGCACCCATGTAAACCAAACGCTGATTGCCGGAATAAGAAAGGCCTGCCTGGAAAAATGCGCAGTTACCAAAAAACCCCCAGCTGTTTGCCAAACTCGGGAGCGAGTGGTGCGCTGAGGAAACAATAACCAAACCCAAGCCTTCTCACTAGACACGCATGTCTAGATCCCGCGATACACAAGTTCCGCCCCGGTGGCGGCACGGACGCCATCACCCGAGACGCCCACCCAAACACGGAGAAATGTCCCGAGAGCCACACACACCGAGGTCATTCCCATCCTCCGAGATCCACAGCTATCGCGGGGCTCACGGCCACTCGACGCTGGCACGCGAATCCACGCACAACTGTGTTTCTACACCTCTGTAAGCACGCTAATTACAGCCGAGCAGCTGCACGTTCCTGTTCGAACTCCATACAATCTGGACGCACAAGGAAAGCTGGCCCCTGACACAGTCTACACACGCAGGACTGGCCTCTCCGGCCTCTAACTCACGCAGTTAGCACAATTAGCACCTACACACCCTGACTTCACTCCTGGCTCAGACACACAAGCACAACTGTTAAACAGACCTAACTCGTACACTCAACCTCTCTCTACAAAGTCACAAGCGCAGCCTCCCGCCCTAACTCACGTCCCCACCCTTATTCCGACTTGCAACTGCCCACATGTGGAGAGCCCAGCCCAGATCCCCCCAACGGCGGCGCGGGGCCCCGGGCCAGGCCTCCGACCCGCCAGAGTTCACCCCCCCACCCCGCCCCAATGGGCCTGCGCGTCCGAGACTTTGTTTCCTGCGACTCGAGGCGGGGACGGGGAGGAGCCGAGGTTTCCAAGGCCGCGCGCAGGCCCGAGCCCCCTTTCTGCCTGGCCCGCTTGGCGCGGCTCTCTGCCTGCCACAATCCGCCCCTAGCACAAAAGTGGCCCGGCAGGTTCCGGGCCGCCGCCAAAGCTCCCGCTCCGGCTGCGCTTGGCTGCCAGAAACAGAGCTGGAGCGAGCCGGGGGTACCGGGCACGCAGAACAAGAGGCAGAAGGGGGTAACGGCCCGGAGGTCCCAGGCTTTCATCTCCTGAGTTTCTGATGCCTTGAACGCAACCACCCTCCCCCCCGACCTTTGCTTGCGCCTACCCGGCCCTTTGCCGCCCTGAGGAATTGGACCCCAAATGAGAAACGCGCGCCGAGCTCCTCTGTACCTCGTAGGAAGGAGAATGAGGTTGGGGCACCCTTGCCTTGTACAATCCGTTTGACCCTCGGGAAGATATTAACGGAAAGCCATGCCTCTCGGCTCCCTAAACCCACTCAGCTCAGGTGAACGCATACAGTCGGCAAGAGAGCGGGTCATCGATCAGCCGTGTAACCTACATTCCCATCCGGGATAACAGGCTGGACACAAGGCAACATGCGTGCAGCTCCAGGTGTAGGGAGAAAAGCCGAACCTGACCTGGATGCCCACTGGGCCCTGCCGGGGTTATCTAGGCCTGGTACCCATGAACCACGAAGGAGGACACAGACCTGCAGCACACAACTCCCACGCTGCCCTCCCCAAGGGGCTCCAGCCCAGCACGCGCGCACTGCGACGGGGACGCAGCCGCACAGCACACGCGCCCCGCACCCTGCCCCGCGCCCCGCGCCCAGATAGTCATCGTGGGATGGCATCTCGCAAATATTTATATTCCTCGGCGCCACGGCAGCCCGCGTCCACATTAGACCCTCTAATCCTGCCACTTTAAATAGATGAATTAATAAAGCAAACGAGCGGCTAATAAGCTGACTGTCCAGCCTTTTTGAGGCGGGGGAAGGACTCGAAAGTGCGCCAAATTTGTTTGCAGTGGATCAAGGCGAGCCGCCTCTGCTTCACTTTCTTTATCTTAATTCCGACTTGAAAAGATATAATTATCTAGTTTGAACAGAGCTGCTATCAAATCCTTCTTTGGGCCGGGAAGGGGGGCGTTGGAGTGGATTGCGGCTCTCTGAGCCGCTCCGTGCAGCCGGAGATAGCGCGTAATGAAGATGTGGAGGCCCGAGATACAAAGGGCATTAACCTCATTAGCATGAAACCTTTTCTTCTTACCATTGTGGGACCCTTTCAGCCGCCTAATCCCCCCTATTTTCAAAGCTTGGTTTGTAATAAAGCTTTTAGTTTTTTTTTTTTTCAAAGCTAATAGTATTCTCTGATGATTTTATTGCTGTTACACTACATAGGACATTTACCAAATAATAATAATAATAAATCTTCATCACCCTCCCCCTTTTCTGGTACTTAAAAAAAAGAAGTATACGCTTCTTGCAGAACAAGCCTTTTGTCAAAATGGGAAATTTTCTTCAGGAAAGGCTAGTCTGAATTTTAACAGGTCTATGCTCCGTATTTGAGGTATTCTGGGCTTGAGAAAGTGGATCGAAGGGAAAGGCCTCTTGTTTAAAAGAAAGAGGTTCGGAGGTGCTGCAGCAGAGTCTTCGAAGCACAGAGGACAGCTACTGGCCACAGAGTCCCACTGTCCAAGTGGCTGGAATCCCTGACTTGAGTCCCCAGGATACACAGGGCGCACCTGTCCCCCGCTCCTGAAGCATACCCCTCTTCTGAATCAGCCACTTCTGGCTCAGCATCCTCAGAGCCGAGTCTCCCCCAGTCCACACACACCTTTCCAGGGAGTCTGCATGGAAATGCCAGAGTTCTCCAGAGAAACAGACAGGGAGAAAGGGGGTGAGAAAGGCAGAGATAAAAAGGGGGAAAAAATAGAGAGACCAAGAATGAAATCTACTTTAGAAGAGAGGAAAGGAGGGGAAAAAAAGAAAAATTTCCATAGTGCCCTATAGTCCCCACACGTGCACAGAATGTCTAATCTTAACTTTTCAAGGCAGGATGTTAACAAAGCTTGTATTTTTGCCCTGCATTGTAACTTGGCCTTATCACAGTGTAAAGGGTGGGGAGATTGTCCTAAATTATGTCCAGGCAGCCCCCCTGGATCCGTGGATTAAGAGATTAAAGGAGACCACTGGGCAAGGCCTCCTCTTTCCCCTTCATATTCCTGGTATGATAATTGCTTAAACTGATTTGCACTTTCACAAAAGCTCGCAGGACGCTTTGTAGCTCGAACAGAACAGACGAGGTTTCTCTATCAATGGAAATAAAACTGATTAATGCAGCCTATCAGGATAAGAAGCAAATGAAGCATGCAAAAACAACCTCGTACCCCCAGAAGGGGGAAGGAGGTGGGGGGGGGAGCTAAGTTTCCTCCAAGACTGGTTACAACTTTTTCTTTACTGTTAAAATTGAGAGTTGAAGGTTTCTCAGAATGCTTGCCTTATAAGGCTGTGAGGCCCTTGGGCTCATCTCAGCACCTTGAGCAGACTGGGGCTGGAGAGAGGAAGTAAAGAAGAGAGGAAGAGAGGAGAGAAGGAAGGAAGGGAAGGAGGAAGAAAAAGAGAGGGAGAAGAGACATATTTCAGGGGTTTGATGTCAGAAGAACATTTTAAAAATCCTAGGATTCTGATTCTGCTAAGTGTTTTCCCTAATCCTAGAGGAATATTCTTCAGTTCATAGCTGTATGTCTGGTTGTTTTTTTTTTTTAATAACTAGAGGTTAAGAGTAGTAAGCATGTTTAACCTGAAATTCAAATTAAACTCCTTCTTTAGGCCGTGCAATGGGCAAAGTTCTGGATGGAAAACTTTTCTTCCATCTCTTTTCTGAAGGACTTAAGTTTTCCTAATCCTCTCCCTTTTCCACTCTTCTCTCTTTAAAATGCCCAAGAATCCATCAGTCTGGCCCTTTTGTGGGTGGTGAGCCTGTGCTTCTTGAGCCTAGTTGGGGAAGGACCACACTCAAATTAAAAAGATGCTTAAAAAAAAATCACTTCAATTTCCCAAGACGACTACTCTGAGGGCATATTGATAAATCTTTATTGACAAAATATTGACATTGACATACTTCTTGGAAGTATATAGTGTGTTAGAATTCTAACAAATTAACACAAAACACAAAAATATTTACATTCTGGTATAGAAGACATTAAGGAAGCATTTGTCACTCTCTTTAGTAAGTCTATGATCTTGAAATAGAAACTCAGTGCTTGAAAACTTGCTGCAGTGTCCTTGGCCACACTTAACATCATCCCCGCTAACTACAGTCCTTCAGTTTTTGCAATATATAGATTTAAAATTTGGAATGGCCTTGACGGCCAACGGTTGAATTCAGCCAATATCTTCAATGACTAAAAGGAGAAGTTTACTTCGTGGTTTTAAGCCTCGGGATGTTAGGAAAGGGAATGTCCAAGAAATAGAATTTAGGTTTTTTGTTGTTGTTTCTTTTCCCAGCACAAGTTCTGACTCCTCTTATGGGCACCCTCCCCCTCCACCCCCAGC